>LPNX010840710.1:186838-202728 GCA_001517045.1 Pseudotsuga menziesii | reverse complement strand
TCAGAGGGAAATGAAAAGCATCTCACACTTCTTTTTCTCATACACATTCCTTTCACACAGATTCAATCTCAATCCAATATAGAGGGAGTTGCATCTTACCTCTCAAACATCCCTCATAATAGTCACACATGATCCTATGACATGGGAAATTCAAAGAGTTTCCTACCCATCTACAACAACTTCAACTTCAAAATCTTGACATACACAATCTCTGCTTTATTCTCTACAAAACTCGACATAATTGTCCTCAGATAATATGACTCATCAGTTCCCTCAACAATTTATGACCACAAGCTTCCAAAAATTAGCCTTACTCTGATACCGATTGATGCAAGGCAACATAGTAGCCTAAAAAATCTTCAATCCCAAGTAAATACAAAGGGAGCTATATTAGCAAGCATTTCACCCCTCTTAATTCAGAAATCATCAGAGGGAAATGAAAATCATATCACACTTCTTTTTCTCATACACATTCCTTTCAAACAGATTCAATCTCAATCCAATATAGAGGGAGCTACATCTTACCTCTCAAACATCCCCCATAACAGTCACACATGATCCTATGACACAGGAAATTCAAAGAGTTTCCTACCCGTCTACTACAACTTCAACTTCAAAATCTTGACATACACAATCTCTGCTTAATTCTCTACAAAACTCCACATAATTGTCCTCAGATAATATGACTCATCAGTGCCCTCAACAATTTATGACGATAAGCTTCCAAAAATTAGCCTTACTCTGATACCAATTGATGCAAGGCAAAATAGTAGCCTAAAAAATATTCAAAGGACCATGGCATAGATCATACTATCAACTGTCATTATATAGAAGGTAACCATGACTCAAATTAAAAATCAATCCTACTATAAACAGAATAAAAATAGAGGAGGTATTCCCTTACAACTAGCAGCCCCAACCCATCTAAACCTCCCATTGATTTCCTATCATAAATCAGCTACTTATAACTGTTGATAAATTTTTCCCCAACTTGGAATTCTCTATTTTTATACTCTATTTGTTCTCTAGTACAACATTAAGTTCTAATTATTTCATCTCATCTAACCTATGTTCAATATAGCTACAAAAATAGCTATCAAATCCTATCTTATTTCCATGCAACCACTTTCCTCACAGCCTGCCAAGTGGGCTCATGTAACTTATTTACTCTCCATTTGGAGAGTGTGCACATGCAACTTATTTACTCTCAATTTGGAGAGTGTGCACATGCAACTTATTTTCACTAGCAAAATGTGCTCCTGCGTCCACCATACAACTGTTATAACAATCAATTTCAGCTAATGAAAAATTATCCTGGACTATAGCCTGAGTTAAAGTTATGTAGACTGTAAGTACACACACACACACACAATTTGTATCTATATGTGCCTGCTCTGATTCTAGTTGCATTCTGCAGCAAAAATTTGGTATGACATATTTCTCCAGTGAACACGTATTCATGAAGAAACACGCCAAAAATATGCAAGTATTTATAACTAGAAGCAAAACAAACAAAATATAGGAATGCTCCCATAACTTTGACTACTTACATCATTGATTACACCATAAATAAGTTTCTAGTTTAAAGAAGCATCATAAACTAATGATGAAAAAAATTTGCTCAATAGTGGGCTGTCTGGCACAAGCTTATAAGCTCATTATGTAATCAACTAAGCTCTGTCATAAGTTCTTATGAATTGTTTTCTTTTGAACTGGTGAAGTTGATGGCTCAAATGTAACTCTATGTTTGTTGGGTTGTTTGTTAGGCACCCATGTTTTCACCATGGCTTCAGAGATATCAATAAGATGAGGTGATAAGTTTTATGATGCCAATATCTACCTTGACTATTAAAAGTTTGACCTCCCCGCCTTTACATATAAATGCACGCTTGGCACTGTCTCTTCTGTTTATGATACAGGAACAGGAATTGATCCTTTCTCCCATGATTCTACAAAGGGAGTGATTTTATCCAATCAATTATCTTAGGAGGTACTTATAACTGTACCCTAGCAGATGTTACAACAATTTTCCAAGAGACCTGGATATTAGCAATTATACACCAAAGTAGCATGCTGCATCAATAGCTAAACCAAGCATTTTCTTTTGCAGACAACCTTGGCTTTCTTTGTTTAAGGAGAGCAAATATAGTATATCTGAGAGAAGAAAGAAGAAAGAAGAGGCAATGATGATAGAAAATGAGATTAAGAAAGTGTATCTGTGTTTAGGTAGTCAGCAGAACCTATAATTGACTGCTCTTAACTGTGGATACTAATTGGATAGTCTCCTCCTCATTAGTATTGGTAGCTTCTAATGGATGAATCAGTTCTGAAGGAAGAAGGGTGGATGACTTGTCGCTTTTGGGCACTAGAAATAACATTACCAATGGTGAAACCCTCATAATGTTCCTGATCAGAATTTCCAACCAGAGGTTTCTGAAGTCTGTATGAGTTACATTAAGAAGATGAAGCAGCAGACCCCCACCCCAAGAAGATGAGAGAACCCCAATGTTTTCAATGGACATGATCGAAGAGAAAAATGTGCCTTCTATGCCAGAAGGACAAATCTTTGCACTAAGTACAAGCATGGGCATCCATTTGATCTTGTTGATAATGTGCATAGAGCTCTCATCCAATATAGCAAACAAGTAGTTAGGGATGCGCACTTTTACATTTAAACGTAACACCATAATCAAGTCTAGCATTCCTGAGATGCCATAAAGCAACTGAGCCCAAAAGAGCAAGCTGCAGAATGAATAATCCTTCAATATTTTCTGATAAACTAGAACTCCAAGAAGTGATCCAATTGCAGCAATAGCCAAGATTATACCCATAAATTCCTGCATATCAAATGGAAAATGGAAAAAGGAAATTGAAGAAAGAACAAATTGAAACAAAGCTTGCCATTGTGAAATCCCTAGGAAAGCCTATTTATTCTCCTATAGAGTATGTGATTTAGGAATGACAACCCTGCAGAAAATTTTGTTAACATTAGTCAAAGTAATTCCTTACCTGAGAAAATGCTGGGCCTACTGTGCGATCTGTATACCAGTAAAATTTCCCTTCATAAATATTTAGGCTTACAGCTAATGATATGTACATGTAAAGAGATGGTCTCCATATTTTAGGATACTTCAAGGCTATCCACATGCTTCTAGTTGCTTCCCATGAGCTCTGGAAGACCTGTATCGATCATGATAGAAAAGTAAAAAATTCAGTATGTGACTGTCTAGTTTAGGAAAAACAAATCAGTATGTATACTTGCAAATAGGTTCTTAAACAAAATCTTTAAGTGATCGTTTACCATCAGCCATAGAGTATTAGAAAGAATACGTAACATTCAGAGTGTAAACTATGATTATGTCCAAGATAACACCATTACATACAGTCTGATATAAATTTGCAAATAAGGTTTAAATAAGTCCTTCTTGTGTTACAACACTAGCTAACCATCAAAATTAACTTTTGAAACCAAGATTACAGTGTAGTGTTTATATAGTCTAATATATATGCCTGCAAACAGGGGTAGTAGTAGTCTTACATTCAGTAACAAATAAAACCAATAAAAATTAACCTTCTAACGAATGTTACTATGCTTGTTGCGCAGGGTTAGAGGATTGAAACGATGGGAAAATTGCAGGGCAGACACTGTATAGGGTGTGCTGCCACTGTAAGGGCAGCCCTTGTGGCTAGAAAGGGGGCGGAAAATACCCTAAAGCGCAGATAGATCCCTTTTTAAATGCTGGAAGAGGTCTATCCAGAGCTTAGTGAGGATACCGAGGGCACAACATAAAGAGCCTAGTGCTGGAAGGTCAGGGCTGTTTACTCACTAAAAATTTAATTCTCCAAAATCATGATGGATGGAAATTCTCTGGTGAGGGGCCGGATAGGGTTTTTATCCAACATTCACTAAAAATTTATCATTTCACTATTTAAGCATAAGTCTATACATTGGTTTTATCATTTCAAACACACTCACCACTCTGTGCATACAGCAGTGTATAGTATGAACTTGAACTAATTATGTGACTGTCTAGTTTAGGAAAAACAAATCAGTATGTATACTTGCAAATAGGTTCTTAAACAAAATATTTTAAGTGATTGTTTACCATCAGCCATAGAGTATTAGAAAGCATACGTAATATTCAGAGTGTAAACTATGATTATGTCCAAGATAACACCATTACATACAGTCTGATATAAATTTGCAAATAAGGTTTAAATCAGTCCTTCTTGTGTTACAACACTAGCTAACCATCAAAATTAACTTTTGAAACCAAGATTACAGTGTAGTGTTTATATAGTCTAATATATATGCCTGCAAACAGGGGTAGTAGTAGTCTTACATTCAGTAACAAATAAAACCAATAAAAAGTAACCTTCTAACGAATGTTACTATGCTTGTTGCGCAGGGTTAGAGGATTAAACGATGGGAAAATGGCAGGGCAGACACTGTATAGGGTGTGCTGCCACTGTAAGGGCAGCCCTTGTGGCTAGAAAGGGGGAGTACAATACCCTAAAGTGCAGACAGATCCCTTTTTAAATGCTGGAAGAGGTCTATCCAGAGGTTAGTGAGGATACCGAGGGCACAACAGAAAGAGCCTAGTGCTGGAAGGTCAGGGCTGTTTACTCACTAAAAATTTAATTCTCCAAAATCATGATGGATGGAAACTCTCTGGTGAGGGGCCGGATAGGGTTTTTATCCAACATTCACTAAAAATTTATCATTTCACAGTATTTACCAGGGATTTTGTAAGCAAATAAGGTGGTGTTGACGCCAGAGGTGCAGAATTCACGGCCGACCTCTTCAAAAGTCTCCAGGTTCTCTCCAATGCTGCTTTATCCATGGCAGCTATGGAAATTAAATAGAGAAATTGTGAAATCAACCATGGTTAATATCGATCCCAAACTCCTCAACGGGTATGGCCAATATCCATATCCAAAACCCACCAAACCCTCCAATGTTTGGCGCGAACCCTCCAATGTTTGGCTCGAATGGTTAGGCCATTTGACAAGAAGTAGCAGGTTGAGCAGCAATCTAAATTGTTGGAATTGAAGGATGGTAAGGAAAATCGGAATGCCGTTGCTGCTAGAATGTCGTTGCTGCTGGGTGAAGACCGTTCGCCGAACCATGAAAATAAAATATTTGTGTGTTTTCATATATATTTTTTATTTTTATTATTTAATTTGGATAATGGTATTTTTTTCAGGTTTTTTAGGTATATGGTATTTTTTTGGGTATATGGTATATGATATTTAATTTGGATAATGGTATTATTTAATTTGGATAATGTATATTTTTTTTTATTAATTTTTTTCATAAATTATGTTTATAGTGGAAATAAATTATGTTTATAATAAATTATTTTTTATTATTTTTTCCCAGAAGATCTAAATCATGTGGAAAGGGAGAGTGTGAAAGGGTGAGTTCTTAGGCATGATTTCATTCCAGATTTTGATCATCTCCCCAATCAAAGCAGAGGGAGCAAAAGCTGTGAGATTTAAGATATCACAAACATGAATAGCAACCATCCTCCATACACGACAATTGTTAAATAAGTGCTCAACAGTATCTTCATCCTCGCAGCAGAGAACACAAATCCTAGGGCCATGATAGCCCCTTTTCTGGAGATTCTCCCAGGTGAGAATCCTATTCCAAATAGAGAGCCAAATAAAGCAAGAGATATTGTTGGGAAGGGCTCTATTCCATAGGGAGGACTCTGCGGGACTAGGAGCCGGAGGAGAGTGTGAAAATACAATGCAATCATAAACTGCCTTAGCTGTGATAGAACCAGCATTATTTTTATAGGTCCAAACAAGATCATCTGAACTGCTAGAGAGGTGAATACCCACTCCAATAAGACTTTCAATGTAATTATTCCAGATAGTAGAGTAAGATCCACCAAGATCCAAATCTTCTGAAGTATACCAATAGCACCTCGAAGACAGCGTATTACGGGCTTGCGCGAGAGAGAAAATATTCAGGTCTTCCAGGTAAGACCATAGATATTCAGGGAGACTATAGGAGGATCGAAAAACAACGATAGGATCGATACCTAAGAGAATATTTTCACCATTTCCCACCTGCCATGCCAAATGTAATCCCATCCAAGGGAGGGTCTGAACAAAGCCTCTCCAAATAGCTGAAGCACAGCGCGTGGTAAAATTCTTATTCCTGAGCCATTCAACCAAAGTGGAGCATTTAATATATTTAGAGAGAAGGACCTGTGTCCACAAACCATTTGAATGAAGAACCCTCCATAAATTTTTGAGATGAAGGGAAATACTGAACCAATGAAGGTTCTTGATACCCCAGCCCCCACATTCCTTCGGCCATGACAGGTCATTCCAGCTTTCCAAATGAAACTTTTTGTTTTTATCAGAGGACCCCCAGAGAAAGTTAAACATGATACTTCTGAGCTTCTGCAAGATGGTGGCAGGGATAGGAGCAAGTCCCGTCCAATAAATAGGAATGCTAGAAAGGACAGATTGCACTAGAACTAGTCTACCTCCCAGGGAAAGATACTGGAAGGTCCAGTTACTAATGCGCTTTTCAAATTTTTGGAGAAGCCAAATCCAGTCATTAACACGATACCCAAGAGGTTTTAGAAAATAACCCAGGTAAGTGAAACCAGAATGAAGAGGTAACATTCTGTAGGGCATAGAACTAGCAAAAGTGTTTTGTACTGCATTGTCCATATTACAGTAGAGAAGACAAGACTTTTCAACATTGATTTTCGTACCAGAGGCCTTGTTGAAAGTTTCCAGAATTACTTCAAAGGCCGACCAATCAAGGAGAGTACCTGAGCCCATCAAGATAACATCATCCACGAAGACAAGGTGGGAGAGGGCAAGAGAGGGAGATATTTTAATGCCTCTAATGAGACCATTGTTCCTAGCATCTCAAATAAGAAGACTAAAACCCTCTATAACAAGAATAAAGAGGAGGGGGGATAAAGGACAGCCTTGACGAATACCTTGTGAAGCAGTGAAAAAAGGTGAGGGGGTTCCATTAACCAGGACCGAGAAATTGACTGAAGTGATACAAGCCATAATACAATTAACAGTAAGAAGGGGACTATCTATTTGGATCAGGATGAGTCTGACATAGGACCAGTCCACATGATCAAATGCCTTGGTGAGGTCAAGCTTTAGAACGAAGGCACAAATATTCTTAGTCTTGATGGAGTGAAGAACCTCCTGAACAATACCAATAGGCTCAGAGATTTGACGATCCTTAAGGAATACAAATTGTTCCTGAGAGATACCCAAATCCAAGAAGGGCTTGAGCCTCCCTGCAATAATTTTAGCAATACGTTTATAGAGCAGGTTGCATAAAGAAATGGGTCAGAAATTGGCAAAGGTACGGGGTTTGTCTTTCTTAGGGATAAGGGCCAGGAAAGTCGAGTTCAAAGAAGGGGGGACAAACCCTGAAACCCTTGTCTGGTCAATAACCTTGAGAAGAATAGGGCTCAAGAGATCAAAGAAATGTAAGTAGAATTCAACAGGCCAACCATCAGGACCGGGGCTACGGTCTTTTTTAAAAGATTTGAGAGCGAGTTCAATTTCGTGAAGACTCATTGGCTTTGAGAGGAGAGATGACTGCTCAGAGGGGATAAATATGGGAAAGAGCGAGATAACTTTAAGTTGTTGATCAAGGCTAGTATAACCCTCATCTTTGTAAATATTTGCAAAGAAATCTTTACCCATTTCCTCTAGGGAGGCCTCATTCTCAACCAAAATCCCATCATGGTCTTCGAGCCCTTCTCCCCGAGGCCACAGCATGAAAAAACTTTGTATTCGAATCACCCTGAGAAGCCTATTTAATTCTACTTTTCAGCTACCATGTGAGAAGGAAATGTTGCAGGATTCTATGTCTCTCATCATTCAAAAGTGACAGGGAGACAATCTGCTCTGAAGAGAGAATGCCCTTAGTAGGACCAGCAAGGATGGATTGTATAGCTAATTCCAGGTTGGTGGATTCCAATACTAGACTGTCAAATTTTTCTTTGGTCCACCTTTTAGTGGTAGATTTGAGCTTTCTCAAAGAGAGGCAAAGATCTTCAATGTCATCTATAGAATCCAGATTGAAAGAAGAAGCCCACTCTCGCATGAACCAAGCAATAAAGTCTGGATCCTCAAGCCAAGATCGATTAAATTTGAAATGGTAATCATGGGACCCCTTCCAGGTATTCCACTCGAAAACAATGGGGAAGTGGTCAGAGAGATCCAAGCACTTAATCCAGGTCTTATAGGCTCCTAGGGAAGAAATCAGAGAATTTGAGATAAGGAACCTGTCTAAACGCTTGTTGATACCTTCACTTCCAGCTCTGCCATTGCGCCAAGTAGGCCCAGACTCACTTGGAGCCACATCCACCAAACCTATAGACTCAAAGAGAGATAGGAAGTGGTTCGATAGTGGGTCCAAAGAGGCTTTGAATCCCCATACTTTAGAAGAACAAAGGATAAGATTTAGGTCCCCTCCAATCACCAGATACGGTAAGTTGAGAATGCCTCCTCTGAGAGCATTGTCCCAGAAAAGTTCACGGTCCCTATAAGGACCATAAACATTCAGGATGTTGAGAGGGATAGCTGGCATCCCCCGAATAGAGGCCTGGAGCAGAATACCTGCACATGTATGACAAGCCTTACAATTGACCATCGAAGGATTCCAAGCTGAGAGAAGACCTCCCAAAATCCCCTTCGCACTAATAGCACAGTACTCCCAGGAGGGGAGTAATTTAGAGAAGGCGATAAGAGCGGGAGAATCACTACACATAGTTTCTTGTAATACAATAATATCAGGTTTAAGAGAACTAAAAAGAGCTCGAAGGCTGAGAGATTTGGTCCGCCCTCCTAGATCCCATGAGTTAAGGGAGAGAATCATCATCTAGTAAACTCTCTTGGGGGGGTCAAAGCTCTAAGTCCCCTGGAAGAGAAGCCTCTGTCAGCTTCCTCGATATGAACAGATAGTGGGATGTAAGGGGGAGAAGCAGAGGAAAGTTCTGCCTTTAAGCTTCGTTTCCCTTTGGGAGGATTCCTCACAGTCACATTAGCAAACCTAATGGAGTTTATATGTAGGGTGGAGGGGGAAGAGGGGGAAGTGGCAGTGAAAATAGGGAGGGATTTTTTGAGGGCGGGGTAAGAAAAGGAGGGGGAAGAGGTAGGGCTGGGGGGGGAGGGGATAAGACCACATGGAGGAGGATCGTGAGAAAGCGGGGGGAAATCCACATTCGAGTCAAGAGCAGGAACATCCAAGTGAGGAAAGGGTGGTTGAATGTTCAGGGGATGAGCAATGACAGGATTGTGAGGGAGAGGAATAATCTCAGTCACTGGAGAGGAGGAATATTGAGGAGCAAATGAGGTCGATTCAGAAGGAGGAGTCACATGTGACGGGGAAGGTCTTCTCCCAAAGTTGTAATGTTGCGTACCAAGGTTACTCTAGATATTTTAATAAGGATAAATGATGCAGGGGAATCACTCTTAAATTGCAACGTGGCCATTCAAAAATTAAGATTCTAAATTTTACAAAAGGGAGTGGATTTCCCTTAATTGAATATTCTCCATATGTTTAGGTTAGTGGTAATCAATTTAGTGAACTAGTTTTGGAAAGAATTGAGTTAGCTTTGCTGTCAATGGAAGAGTTAAGTTAGAAATAGGATAGAATGCAGTTGAATTCATTTAGGGTATCTTGTGAAGCTGTTAGATTGTTAGCATAAATTTAGGAATTAACTTTCTAATTCTATATTTAGTTTCCTTCTCCTTTTGTATATATTCTGAATTAGTTTGTTAAAAGGTTGGATTCTTCGAGTAATGGAAGGCTTATTTCCGTATGAGATTGCTGTAATCCCCAAATTTAATTAATGAGTCTTACAATTCCTGGGGGCTTCTCATGAATCTTACAAATATAACAATATTAAGCAGATTAAGCAGTTTTAGTATTTGGGAAAGCAATATACTTTACTACAAAAAAAGAGGTGCAACAGTAAGTAATTAGGACTTGCACAACTCCTCTTGTACGTGTTTCTGGAAGGGGTCCTGTAGGGAAAGTAAAGAGTCCAGGTCCCTCCCTTGAACCTTGAAGCGAGGAAATTCTTAGATATTATAACCTTTAGTCTAAAATCCTATACACAACATTTTTGGTCTACCAACCCTTGAATTGCTATTTCCTGAGTTTTATCTGTAAACATAGCAATATTATTATGAACCTGGGTAGGTCTGACCTATTTTCGGGGCTGCAACTTGTGAAAATCACAGGATCTCCAATAATAGATTTGATCCTAATTATGGCCTATTATAGTGCATTTGCAGGTGTAGCATTCCTCTGTTACTGTAAGGGAATTATGATGTAGCCATTTCATCTCCACCACATCCACAACAAAGAAAAAAAACATGAATAGAAAAAAAAACACAATAGATAATCAAGAAAAACACAGAACAAACCTGAAGGTCTAAACATTGATGTCATTCTGAAGGTAGTGGAGACCCAACGTGAAGCTCAATACCAATATTTGTCAATTTCAATTTCTGTCCACCGACACCAATCTCATCACCATGTTTAGAATTGCCTGAATTCCAATTCCATTTACTCTTCTTAGATGTGTCTTCAAGCATCTTCTTAGATTCAGAAAAATTACTTGTAAATCTAGTCCTCTTAGCCTAAGTATTCAACACCGTAGGTCCGCGTCAGAATTGAACTCCCTGTACAGGTGCCTGAAGGATAAAGAAAGAAAACAATTCTTTAGGAGCCCAATCCTTTTCAACCAACAATCATATATAACTTAGTGACTGCAACTTGGTGAGACCTCTGGCCCAATCAATTATCATGACCTTTGATTCGCCAAAAATAGATCAAAGCTAGAGTTTTTTTTTTTTTTGCAAACCATAAAAGCCCCCATAAGGCTAAAAGTTCATGCAATTGCTTTGTTGGATCTCTGAAGATCGAGGTGCATGGAACTAATATTACTAATAGAAGGTAGACAACTTACAAAAATTACACTTCATTGCCAAATTTGCAATTTTCCATGACACAATTAAAAACGACTAACATAAATGACTAATTCATATTCTTCTAGCTAGTCATTCTTTATGTCGTGACTAAATTAGTCATTTATTTTAGTCATTTTTAACTCAGTCGCTTATTATCTAGTCATATTTGTTAACTCGTGACTAAATTAGTCATTAATTTTAGTTGTTTATAGTTGAGTCAATCAAAATTGCTCATATTTAGTAGTAAATCACTTGGAAAACCTGTAGTGACTAGAATTTTTAGTCACCTAGTAGCTAATTCCTCATTGTGTACTAGTGACTGGTTCATCTTCTGAGTCTGATATTCAAAACATAGAAATTAAATTCCATGCCCTTTCTGGAACAGCTTCAGGAATTCCATTTGGACCTCTGTAGCCCAAGCTATATCAATTCTCCCCAGGTGTCCTGTTTAGGGATGAATTCTGGAAGAGGCTGGAACCCTAACTTGGAGGGATCATATCTCCCAGAATATAGCGAATATGAGGTGAAATTTTGGACACAGTGTTCATCAGGATTTTTTCTTCGGTCCCTACAATTTTCCGCTCCTGAGGCTTTTACAATCTTAGGATATAGAGAATGTACCAAAACGTAGCAGTTTTAGTATTTAGGGTTTTTCTAGCTCGAGTTCAAACTAGGGTTTGACTTTCCCGGAGTTTCACCCAACCAAATTTATTGCTCCAGGTCCCTAAACTTTGATTTTTATGAGCTGAAAAATCCTATGCTAGGCTCACTCAAAAATTACTCTTCTGTAGAAAGCCCTAATTTCCGCATCGAAAACTGAAAATGCTCGGAATCGAATTCCGCTTCGACAGAAAGATGTGCCCTTCAATGGAGAGTCATCCTAGCATACTTTTGCTGATGGATTGTGGAGAAATACCCAAAAAGTAAGAATCCCTAGATTTTGTAGCTGCAGAATGTCTTCTTATCAATTTAGCTCTGATACCATGTTATATTTTTATCATTCAAGCTACCATTATGATCTTAGGATCTTTAAATGAGAGAATAACATGCACATCAATAAAACAAAAGCACAACACAAGAGACAAGAGACACAAATAATTTTCTTGGGGGAAACCATAAAGGAGAAAACCCCACAACTTCCTCAGAGATAGAATCAACACCAAAAAGGTAAAACCCCAAAATAGTAAGATGATCTCCCGATAGCAGTAGTCTCTCTCTCTCTCACTAAGAGAGCTTCTCCTTTATCACTCATGTGCCCTAATGAGTGAGTGTGTGTGTATGAGTATGATCAATAGAGAGGCTCTCACTCTCTATTTATATTCTTCTATTCACTTGGAACCCACTCCAACATGTAGGCCTCACTTAACAATTACTTACTAGAGTCGACATCTCTAGGAGTGTCTAATAACCCTAGTGCCCCACCACTTGTGGGGACTTTTCCTCCTCCAACCAATAGGAGGGTAACACAATGGTGGGGACTATTTCCCTAACTTACAATGACTCGCCTAGGGTCAAATTCACTAGGATATTCTAATAACCCAAGGGCCCCACAACTGTGGGGACTTTAACCCTTGACCAATAGGAGGGTTACCCACAATGACTTGACATGAATTTCTTATTATAGAAACTTCCCGGAATAAACATTGGGGTATGACATGACTCAAATACATTACAATAAAACCCAGAATAAGCATCAGGTTACAATACATAATAAATATGGATGAATACATTCGGAAGTTACAATTACATCAACACCAACTCGGGGAGATCTGGATTAGAATCAGGAATAGTTCCTGGGTCATGGTAGGGAGGAACGTGGTAGTTCCAAATTTATCTGGTTATCAGTTCTAAGGTCAGACATAGCTAGGTTTTTATTAATTCTGGGTGTTTAAAGTGTGCAGGGTCTTTTAGCCATTAACAAAGATACATAGTTGAAGGTAAAAGGTTTCTACATTTCCAAGTTATTTTAGTTATGTTTACAGGTTGTAATTATACCTATTATGCTTTGGATTAAGATCTGTAATTTTATTCTCCATTCTGAATACATGCTTCATGTTTTAGTTTATTAGAATAATTAGAATCTCAGTATTTAATTCTTAACTAGATTCTAGGGTTAAATTCCTATTAGAGTTGTATTAAACTAGTTTCAGAAGTTTATGTTATATGTTGAGTTTTAGTCTAAATTCAACCCTTAGTTTCTAAATGAATTTAATAAACTAGATATTAAACAAAACTAAATAAATAAACCAAATGTATCACCCCGAATTTTACCCTGTTGCATTAATGTATGTGATGTCAATATTATATGAAATCATGACAAGGAGCTCAAGGCCAAGGCCCTGTCACTGATTGATCTTTGGATATAGGCAATCATGGTTGATGCCTATGGTTTCTGTGCTAAGCCAAGCATGCTTGTAAACATAATGTAAATATGAAATATAATGAAAACCCATGGCCAACTATGTCAATGCGATGAATAATGAGATGCGGGCATGATTTACCTAAGAATAAAGGGGTGGGAATGTTAACCTTGAACTTGTTTGGGTAAAATCCATGTGTCATAGATAGAACCCATCAGAACTGTCAATGCAACGAATAATGAGATGGGGGCATGATTTACCTAAGGATAAAGGGGTGGGAATGTTAGCCTTGAACCTGTTTGGGGAAAATCCATGTGTCATGGAGAGAACCCATCAGAACTGTCAATTACCATATTTCTTGTCTTTTCTTCCTAACCATTTATTCTGCCAAGAAGTGATTGAGGTAGTTATTGCTTGGAAGGGGAAGAGTATGGGTGATTTTGAATGGCGCAGAGCACCCAGATATGGAGTGTTGTGTTTTGCTTGCAGAGACAAGAAAACACCAGAACCGTATGTCAGTTTGACCCTGCATTCACACCTAGTTCCCACTCTCACGTTTTGAGAGTTGTAAGGGCATTTGTTCGATCATCATTCATCTCATTCGATCATGGATTCATCATCTTCACTCCCTAGTCATCATGTAGAATCAGAAGAATATCAGAGCCTCCTTCTGTGTATGTATCCTTTGTGTTCGACAACTATGTTCTTCCTGGACATTGTGGTATTTGTTGTGTTGCAGCATTATCCTAAACTACAGAGCGTATGAGACCTTGTTACTCGTGTTCAAAGTAAACCTGTTGTTACGGAGAGAAATTCCTATGGCTTGGGGTACCACAACAGACAGCTAGACTCCAAAAATCAATCTTTCCCAATATGCAATAGAAATAAAAACATCTAACACTAAAGGATCGAACCTCGTACCTTATTCCGGACGGTTGAAGTAGATCCCCGTTGAGCTTTCCAATCTTCAGCTTGAATTGTTATAGCACGTCCTCAACAATAAGTAAACAATACAAGCATACTATATTTCATGGTGTTAGATCTATTCTAGCATATATAATCAATCATGTATAAGCATTTGACATATTCCAATGGATACAATATTCATTCAAATACACATTACTGCACAGGAAAAGATATTTCTATTAATATGAATCAGAGATTACAAGTGACAACCTCTAATGGCACGTTTGCGAACCGAAGAAACTGAATCCCCCACTTGGGCCTCCACCACCTCAATCCTCCATCACTTCGATAGAAAGCTTACTAGCAAAGGGAAAGCTTTGGAAGAACACAATAGTGCTCCAAGGGACAAAGGGATGCAGACTCAAGCATAAGTTCTGGCAACAATGGACTATAGTTTAGATACTCTCAATTCTCTCTTCTCTTTCAATGTCTCAAGGGTTCCTTATATATCTTTTCAAAGGTATACTGAAAGGTCGAATTCGTGTGATCTCAAGGCATATGGAAGGCTAGGAGTCATATGAATCGGATCCAAGTCAAGGAACGCTCCAAAGGATTTTGGATTATGTACACATCCCAATGTACGCGACTATAAGGGGAATATCCGTGTATGTACACGGTTATTGGGGAAAAATCCACGTATATCACTTTTCTTATGTTTTTAGGGATGGTCAAGGATACATCAAAAGACAAAAAGTGGTCCATAGGGGCTAATGAGTCTGCAGCGGGACAAGGGAAGGCCATACAATGTGTGATTCACATTAGAGGAATTTTGGGGTCTAAAATGGGCCTCCTAAGGAAAATAATAAAATAATAGTTAAAATAATAATAAAATAGTTAAAATAATAAAATAATATTGATTAATTTTGGAGGAAGAAAGAAAAAAACTACTTTTTGTGTTCGTATTTTCGACATATCTCCCTGTATTTTTACTCAAATTTCGATCGGGAGAGCTCGTTGGATGTGGAATTTGATTCCGCGTCCAACGAGTACCCACAATGCATACTTTTTATGGACCCCGCTACCCCAAAAACAAGAAATACCTGAAAAAACATGATGATGACATCATCATCACATTTTTTCAGGTATTTCTTGTTTTCGGGGTAGCGGGGGTTGTCAAAAGTATGCAGTGTGGGTACTCGTTGGATGTGGAATCAAATTCTACATCCAACGAGCTCTCCCGATCGAAATTTGAGTAAAAACACAATGAGATATGTCGAAAATACGAACAAAAAAAGTAGTTTTTTTTAATGACAAATATGTCAATTCAACCATTATGGTTGACTTATTTTATTGAAATTCTATTGGTTCTTGAATTCCAACTCACAAAAACTTATTTTGGCACGTTTTCTTATAAGGCCCATTTTAGACCCCAAATTTCCTCTAATTCCTAGTGTGGTGAAATCCGCTATAACAGATGCCCCCTAATGTATGAGATCAGAGGGGTTATACGATGGCCGAAACACATTATAAGTCCATCCCAGAAGTGAAGTGATGAAGCTATCCAAATGGAAGACCAACCACCCAATCATCATAGTACAATATTACAACTCTGCATATAACTGCAAATACATATAGCAT
>LPNX010840710.1:3445-163686 GCA_001517045.1 Pseudotsuga menziesii | reverse complement strand
CTTGGATGTTTCCAAGAAGAAGGCTTTAAGAGTCTTTGTTTGCTTCAAGTTCCATCTCATAAATTCTTCTTTAAAATTCTTTTGGTTACCGGTTACTTACGAAGCCCTAGTTTACTCCTTTCCATCCTTTGGCTTCCCTTTATTTGCCTTGTTTGGCCTGCCTTTCCTCCTTCCTTTTCGCTGCCCTCTCCTTCCTCCTTGTGGACAGCCCTCTTTTGACTGTTCGCTGCCCTCTTTTCACTCAGCTTTGCAGCCCTCTTTCTTCTCTTTGGACAGCCCTCGTTTTACCTAGTTTTCACCCCTTTTTTTTTATGCTTTGGACAGCCTTCTTTTTCCTCCTTGTGGACAACCCTATTTTGACTGTTCGCTGCCCTTTTTTTACTGTTTTACAGCCCTCTTTTTTCCTTTGGACAGCCCTCCTTTTCACATTTAGGACAGCCCTCTTTTTCACCTTTTCTCTCTCCCTTTTCTTGGTTTTTCTCCTCTCTCTTTCCCTTTCTTTCACCGCTGGTTTTTACCCTCCTTTTTGAAAATTTAGTTTGTAGTTTGTCTTTAAATTTTTAAGTAACATATAACATTTGAATTGTTTAAAGCTCTTATTTGCAGGAAGAATCGAGAAAAGCCCAAAGGGCCTTAAGCAAGCAAGGAAGCAAGCAAGAACAAAAAAGACAAATCTTCCCTCTTCTCTCTATTCCTTTCTCTCCATGTTATTCCAAGGCAAAGGCAAAAAATAAAAGCCATCAAAATTGTAAAAATTAATAAAAAGCGAGTGGGATTACGGCTCCCACACCCTTCTTCCCCCATTTGGGGGAAGCCTGTATCGTCTCATTGTCATGCTTTTCATTTTTTGTTTAAATTGCTAATGATAGGATAGGGTAGGATAAGTTGCATAATCATAATCAAGTAGTTCATGTTTTGATTAATTATTTATGTTTTGAAAATGAAGTAAAAGTATTGATTTGACTGTTTGATTAAATATTGAATAAGTTCTTACTGTATACTTACCCCCTTGCTTTCCCGATTAGGGCCCTAAAAAGCCTGAAAGAGACTCTTGGGTAGTTAGATATTTTATGTTCTATGTCTTTTTTAAGTTTAAAAAATTAAGTAAGACTCTTGAACTTGCAGTAACACAAGTCAAGAGCACTCTCTATCGGAGAGCATTCATAGAACTGCATATCCCTGCATTAGGCATCTTAGATTAGATAAGTCTCTTGAACCACTGTCATAAGATGGGGTCAAGAGCGCTCTCTGTCGGAGAGTCCTAATTAATTAATTTAATAAAACTTCCAACACACACCCCTTTAATTAATTAACTCCTTCCCTCCTTGCCGAAGTATGCTCTGACCGATCTCAGATCGGAGTACCCAGAAACGGCACTGGATCTTTAAACCCTGCAAGAGTAACCTAATAATATTTAACACCCCGTAACCAACGCACCGGCGTTGTAGGGATTCTTCCAAAGTACTTCCTAGTAGAGGCGCCGGAACCTCCCGCTGTCTTAGATTCTCGGCTAGCTGGTCACTTGACAATATCAGCCTGGGATACTGGGCGGGCCCGACATGTCTTAAACGGAGGAAACTTAGAAGAGTCTCCCGGCTTTGGTAAACCTTCGTTGACACCCTAATCAAGAGAAATCTTTAAAATTCTTAAAATCTACCAAGAGCACTTGCAAAACCTAATATTCGCTAGCTTAATTCCTAGACTTTATTTCACGCATTTATTTGACACCATAAGGCACTGGTCCTTCGTTATAATTGAGTAATCTTCTATCTTGATCAACTGTCTATGGTCTATTTTTGCTAATTATATCTGAATGCTTAAGTTACAAGTCTGGAATATTTGCTTATCTTTCAGTCTCTTGCTAGCAACGTGGATTGCTCTGATTTACGTGTCACATTCATAAACTTAATCATTTCTAATCACAAGTAACTCCTAAACAACACCCGTCCGCATCCAAAACATCTTAAAACTTAACTTAAACATTGAGCCATAGAAAACTCTTTGTTAGGGACTACCCCCCTTGGCTTCGTTAGGAGTTAGCCTAAACGGAGGAGCTAGGAGTAGGTGACAGTACCTAGCTCTGTGCTTGCCCCCATGGTCACACCTCTCCCACTTTCTCAAGTGAGGAGACAGCTTTCGGAATATTTTTGCTGCTGGTGTGCAATCGGCGGACAACAGGGATGATTTTGTATGAGGCTTTGTATGGAAGAAGGTGTAGGACACTAGTGACTTGGGATAATCCAATGAACAGGATTGTGCTTGGTCTAGAATTTCTCAAGGAAATGGAGCGAGAGGTTGTAAAGATCAAGAAGAATCTAAAAGAAGCCTAGGACAAACAGAAAAGGTATGTTGATAAGCATAGGGTGAACAGAGAGTTCAGTGTTTGGGATCATGTTTACCTCAGAGTGAGGGAAAAGAATAGTTCCTTGAAGCTGAGCAGTTGTGCCAAGTTTTCCCCTCGATATTGTTGGTTGTTTGAAGTGCCTGAAAGAATAGGTCCAGTTGCATATAGACTTGCATTTCCTGCTAGCACTAGAGCTAATAATGTTTTTCATGTTTCTTTGCTTAAGAAATATATACATGACCCTAACCATGTGATAAATTGGGATGTGATTCAGGTGGAATCCAAGGGAGAGTCACTGAATTGAACCAATGTGCATCCTTGATAGGAAGTTCACCATGCTCCGGAATAAATCCATAGGGCAGGTAAAGGTGCAATGGGATCAATACAGTCCTGAAGAGGCTACGTGGGAGCTGGAGGATTCCATGAAAGTGGCACATCCATTTTTGTTCAAGTCAGCAAAACACTAAGGCAATTCCAGTGTAGCATTTTGTTCAAATTTTGTAAGCACTAAGGACAGTGCTATTGAAGGGGGAGGGGAATGTAACACCCCAGTTTTGACCCCGTTGCATTAATGTATGTGATGTAAATATTATATGAAATCATGACAAGGAGCTTAAGGCCAAGTCCTTGTCACTGATTGATGTTCGGATATAGGCGATCATGGTTGATGCCTATGGTTTTTGTGCTAAGACAAGAACGCTTATAAACATCATGTAAATATGAAATATAATGAAAACCCATGGCCAGCTATGTCAATGCAATGAACAATGAGATGGGGGCATGATTTACCTAAGGATAAAGGGGTGGGAATGTTAACCTTGAACCCGTTTGGGAAAAATCCATGTGTCATGGAGATAACCCATCAGAACTGTCAATGCAATGAATAATGAGATGGGGGCATGATTTACCTAAGGATAAAGCGGTGGTAATGTTAACCTTGAACCTGTTTGGGGAAAAGCCATGTGTCATGGAGAGAACCCATCAGAACTGTGAACTACCCTCTTTCTTGTCTTTTCTTCCTGACCATTTATTCTGCCAGGAAGTGGTTGAGGTAGTTATTGCTTGGGAGTTGAAGTGTATGGGTGATTTTGAACGAGGTAGAGCACCCAGCTCTGGAGTGTCGTGTTTTTCTTGCAAGGACAAGAAAACACCAGAACCGTATGTCAGTTTATGTCAGTTTGACCCATGCATTCACACCTAGTTCCTACTCTCAAGTTTTGAGAGCTATGATGGCATTCGTTCGATCATCATTCAGCTCATTCGATCATGGATTCATCATCTTCACTCCCCAGTCATCGTGTAGAAGCGGCAGAATAGCAGAGCCTCCTTTTTTCTATGTATTGTAACACCCCAGTTTTGACCCCGTTTGCATTAATGTATATGATGTATGTATTGTAAATAATCATGGTGTAGAGCTAATGGCCAAGGCCCCACCAATGATTTGGATATGTTATGTTTCAGATTTGGAATTGTCACTGATGGTATATCGAGACATACATCATATATTAAATTGTGGCATCATGTAAACATGCACTTTAATTAAATAACCCAACCAACTATGTTTGTGGTAACTAAATTCAGAAGGGGCATGATTCTCATAAGGATAAGGAAGGTGGATGTTGTAGAAGGAGCAAGTTGACATAAGTCGACTTGAACGAAGACCGACTTAGTCGGTCCATCGACTTAGTCGGTCCATCGACTTAGTCGGCTGACTAAGTCGGTCTTCGTTCAAGTCAAATTATGTCGACTTGCTCCTTCGACTAAGTCGGTCTTCGTTCAAGTAGACTTATGTCGACTTGCTCCTTCTACAGATGTCATACCTTGATCCATGAGGGAAAATCCATGTGTCACCACCCTGTTTGATTTTCTCATCTTCCCTTGTCTTATCCAACTACCGCTCTAATGTTTTACTGAGTAGTTGAGGCAGTTATTGCTGGGGAGTGGAGTGTGGTAGGATTGTTAGTCCTTGCCCACACGCACACTCCACCAGTAAATCAAGCCTCACGTTGGGCAGAAGAAATGACTACGCCCATCTTTCTACTCTCTCTCCATGATGGTGCCGAAAACACTCCCGCTCTTTCGACTCACCATTTTTCTCCATTATCGCTCATCCTCACACAAGGAAAAACATCATGTGTCTCACGTAGAGGATTCTTTCCTGTTTGGTCTCACATAGCTAGGAGAGGGGGCCGTTTTGGTTGACATTCATGTTTTCCATAGAGAGGTATCTGGTCTATTTCCATCCATATCTTGGGATCGAGTGTAAATTTCTCTCATGCATAGGTTGGGAGGCTAATTTCCTTCCCCATTTATGGTCTTTGTAAGTCTTCCCAGTGGCTTCGTTGTTCAGAACGGGCTGTTGTTTCCCCATGTTTGTTGGTTGTGTTTGCTATTACATTTTGGGGGCTACCGTAGCTTGCTTGGGAGTTGTTTTGGCCATGATAGGGCCAAGAACGACTCATGAGTCGTTTTCCCTGTCTAAGCTGTAACTGCTGGTTGATTGCATCTGTGGAATGGTTGGTCTTCGGACTGTGTTGTGGGAAGGGATGGGGGATTGGTTTTCTTGATAAACCTGGTGTGTTTGGAAACCACATAAATAGAGCTATAGAGCTGGATTTCTTCTCCACAACCCCTGAATAGCACTAGAAGGGAAGTTAGGGCCTGAGGGACTATGTAGCAAAGAAGGGACTGATTCCTTGTGTTGGGTGTGTGTGGGTGTCTTAGAAGTCAGTCTAGTTCTAGTATAGGTGTTCCTAGCTCTATAATGGGCTCACCATCTTAGCATTTATCCTTTCCCAGCTCCTGGATGGACTGATAAACCCAACTGTGTTGGCTTGGCTAATCCATTTTTTGCCTAATAAACCCAACTGTGTTGACTTGGCATGTTTTGTTATCCTTGGCTATGTGTAAGCCTACTAGTTCCTTATTCCTTGGGGAATCATGCCCATCTCGGGGGTGGCAGTGTTGCTAAGATATTAAGGAGCATTCTGGCATATGGTTGGATGGAACGTTGCAGTGACGTAGCTAGTTGCAAAATAGTTTTCATAAGATAAGTATTCTTGTCTATTTTACTTCTACAATTATATTTACTGTTAATAAATTATGATGAACATGTTGAATGAATGTATGTTTGCTTCCACTATTTATGTGAATTATTATGCATCTTATCATGTTTTATGTTCAAGCATATCGGTTTTATATATGTCGATGCTCATGGGGAAGTTATCCCAGATGGTTAATGGTGTGGTAGCGTCCTCTTCGCTGATCAGAGGATCGGGGATGTTACATTGTGGTATCAGAGATCATGTTGTAGTATGGGCCTGAATGGGCTATGAAAGATGTAGTGACAAAGGTAGGATTTCCTTCTACCCAGTAGAGATAAAAAATTTATGACAGAAAACTTCCACAAAAATTTTCCTAAGTGCCTGAACCGTCGGCCGATCAGAAGACTAGTTGGGAAGATCCTCTGATGTAGCAGAGATCTAGACAGAAGATCACTCGACGGAGGAAGAATTGTAGAAATTTTTCTAAGTTTTCGTCGACCGTCGGTGGAACTTAGTGGATGTGGGAGCCGCAGTTTCGGCGAAGATCGGTTTAAGACCACTGAAACGCCGACTCAATGTAGTGGATATTGACTTTCGGCATCAATGAAATTTAGTTGTTCAAACTGTCGATGCCATCAGTGGAAAATAGTTGTTGGGTTCGCCTACACCGCGGAAGAAGAAGAGAAAATTTTTTGAAAAATTTGTCTAAGTGTTGAGACCATCGGCGATCAGCGAAAGTTAGTGGTTTGGACCACTGATGCATTAGAAGAAGATTATTTGAATGGACCAATGATGAAGTTAGAAGGGTTTAGTTGTTTGCGCACCCATCGTTGTGGCTGTCCAGTGGACTATCCTCCCAACGAACAGTTGTTCTGACCGTCGATGCCACAGTGACCAGGGGTTCTAATCATCGATAGGATTGTGGCTACAGAAACCCCAGAGAGTTTACTGGCCACCGTTGCAGTTGCCCATGGAACTAGCCACCCAATGAGTAGTGGATCCAATCACCGATATCCTGGCATCGCTGATAAAGATCGGAAGCCTAGATGACTACAGATCCGACATGCTAGAGAAAAGTAGACAAATAGACCACCAATGCATATCTGAAGAAGTTAGTTGTTTTGACTAGTGAAATGTCAAAATTCATTTGGGAAGTGGTTCGATTGGGAAAAAGGAAATTTTGAGTTTTTTGTGGGATTTCCTAGCATATTTTGACTATTTTTCAGGGGTATTTTCAGCAGTTTTTCAGTGGATTTTCAAGGCTAAAAAGGAGAAAGTGGCAACGATGTTATGCGCCAGATTGCACGAAAATCAAAGATTTACAAAAAAATGAGGCTGCTTCCCTCGACCCGCCCTACAGTGGTGTAGGGAAGCCACAAGGGGGAAATCCCCCTTGACCCCCATCGCCCCCCTCATACAGACATTCTTTGATGAAGAAAATCTTGTGTTTGGGCAAATTTGTTATTTTATGATTTTTCCAAGAGAGGGTAAGTAATTATGATTTATATCAATGTTATGCATCTAACAATTGTGTTACTAACACGTTTGCAGAATCATAGTCACCTTCAAGAGCAGTATTCTAGGTAGTGCAGTTTGGTAAGTAAGTTGCGGTTCACTTATGACAACCCAGGATGGATATGATGCTTAGGATTATTACGAGTGTGCACAAGATTCCATGGGAGAAAATGTCCATAACGAAAATGATGACATAGAGTCTAATGGAAGGAGACTCCAAGAGACACCGTCAGATGTTGTAGCCACCATGAGAAGCTTGATTAAAGCCCAAGAAGAGCAACATCAGCTAAATGCTGCAATGTTGCAGAGTTTAACAGACTTGCATAGAAAGATAGAGTCTAGATGAGGTACGGCAAGACTTGAAGGCAGTAAGAGCAGTACTAGGAAAAGGAGAAGGACTTCTAGTTGATCATCTGACTCTGAAGAATCCAGCAAGGATTCAAGTTCTTCTTCTCATAAAATAAAAATAAAGAGACACCATAGGTATCTCTCTTAGGATGAATTTAAGAAGGATAAACCTCCTACATTTGATGGTGAGATAAAGACTGGACAAGAGGCTGAAGCTTGGCTCCTTGGGATAAAGAAGTACTTTCAATTTCAGGATTATTCGGGAAACATGAAGGCAACAGTTTCCATATTCAATCTAAATGGAAGAGCATCCATTTGGTGGGAACACTTCAAGCAAGTGAAGAGGATCAGTGAAAGGAGACTTAAGTGGAAACAGTTCAAGAAGTATTTCAAGCAGAAATACCTCTCTAACAAGTATTATGATGACAAGATTAAGGAGTTTCATGAGATGAGATTGGGACAGCAAACCATGGAAGAATATGCAAATAAGTTTTTGGAGCTGTTGAGGTATGTCTGGTACATCGGATATGAAAAAGTGAAGTTCCAGCGGTTTCTGAGTGAATTGCCTCAGTCTTACAAGGATAGGATCAAGTTTTACGAACCTATAACTCTTAAAGAAGAAATAAGGAAGGCTAAGTATCGCTATGAGCAAAGCAAAGGAACACTGGATTACCACAAGGCAAGGAAGGACAAGAAGAATGAGAAGTTTGACCAAATAAAGAAAGGTTTCAAACCTTCTAGCTTCAGGAATTAGTAGAAGCAGCCATCCCAAGCTGCGAGTAAGCCAGTTGGAGTGATAGGAGAAAATCCTAAAGATCCCAAACAGAATAGAGGACCACTTCAATGTTGGAGATGTGGAGGACCCCACATGCGCACAACTTGTCCACTCAAGAATGAGAGTGTAATACCAACTTATAACATTTAGGAAGCAGAAACAGTGGGTCAAGTAGCAAGGGAAGTCCGTAGGATTTATACAGCACTGGAGGACCTCTAGGCAGATCATCAGTCAATGGTGGTTGAATTTGCAGGTAAGATTGTTGAGCAATCTGTTTCTATTTTGATTGACCCTGGTTCTACGCACAATTACATTACGCCTAGAGTAGTGGAGATTTGCGCTTTTAAGAAAGTAAAGCATAGGAAATATTGGTTAGTTCAGCTAGCCATTGGAACTAAGAGAAAGGTCAGTGAAGTGATAGAGAAATGTCCATTGGTCATGAATGGATTGGTCACTTGTGTAGATCTGAATGTTCTACCACTTGGTTCCTATGATGTTCTCATTGAAATGGATTGGTTAGAAGCTCATAGGGTGAAGCTTGACTATTACAACAAGACTTTCGAATGGATGGATGAAGAAGGGAACCTAGTAGTTTTGAAAGGTATTCCAAATGTGATTTCAGTAAGGCAGGTTTCAGCAATGCAATTGAAGAAGTTCTGTAGGAAGGGTTGCCAGTTGTATGCAGCCCATATTCTGGAGGCATTAGAGGATGAAACTCCTAGGTTGGAGGAGTATCAAGTGTTACATGAATTCAAGGATGTGTTTCCTGATGAGATTCCAAGGCTTCCTCCAAAGTGGGACATTGATTTCACAATTGAACTTGTGCCCAAAGCAACACCAGTGTCCAAGACACCCTATAGGATGAGTACACTAGAGATGCTAGAATTGAAGATGCAACTGCAAGATTTGTTGGAAAAGAAGTATATTCGGCCAAGTGTGTCTCCTTGGGGAGCACCAATTCTATTTGTAAAGAAGAAATATGGTATACTCAGATTGTGTATTGATTACAGACAATTGAACAAGGTTACTGTGAAGAATAAATATCCTTTGCCTAGGATTGATGACCTCTTGAAATCAAATGAGAGGAGCAAAGGTATTTTCCAAGATTGACTTGAGGTCTAGTTACCATCAGGTGAGAATCAAGGATGAAGACATTCATAGGACAACCTTTAGAACAAGGTATGGACATTATGAGTTTGTAATGGTGCCATTTGGCCCCACGAATGCACCAACTACATTTATGTGCCTTATGAATAGTGTCTTCAATAGGTATTTGGATAGGTTTGTTATTGTTTTCCTTGATGACATTATTGTTTATTCTAATAATGAGGAAGAGCATGAAGAGCATTCAAGATTGACATTACAATTGCTAAGGGAGCACCAGTTGTATGCAAAATTGGGCAAGTGTGACTTCTATAGAGATAGAATTTAGTATTTGGGTCACATTATCTGAAAGGAGGGTATATCTATACACCCTAAAAAGATTTAATCCATTATGAATTGGCCTAATCCAAGAAATGTGATGGATGTAAGATCTTTTATGGGACTTGCAGGATATTACAGGAGATTCATTGAAAGATTTTCCAAGGTTGCATGCCATCACTTCTTTGCAAAAGAAGGGGATAAAGTTCGAATGGACTTTGAAGTGTGAAGAAAGCTTCTAGTGGTTGAAGGATCTTCTCACCAGTGCACCAGTATTGAAAGTTGTATATCCATAGAAAGATTTTGTGGTATGTACCGATGCATGTGGACAAGGGCTTGGAGGAGTCCTTATGCAGGAAAACCATGTGATATGTTATGAGTCAAGAAAGTTGGAGGAGCATGAGAAGAACTATGGCACTCATGATCTAGAGCTTGCAGCCATAGTACATGCTCTCAAGATGTGGAGGCATTACTTGATGGGTAGAATATTTGAGGTCAGGACAGACCACTATGGTCTAAAGTATTTGTTTGATCAGCCTACTCTGAATGCTAGGCAAGCGAGATGGCTGGAATTTTTATGTGATTTTGATTTTGAAATCAAGCACATAAAAGGAAAGGAGAATGCATTGGCCCCACCATCAATTTGGATATGTTATGTTTCGGATTTGGAATTGTTGTCGATGGTATATCGGGACATAAAGCATATATTAAATTGTGGCATCATGTAAACATGCACTTTAATTAAATAACCCAACCAGCTATGTTTGCGGCAACTAAACTGAGAAGGTGCATGATTCTCCTAAGGATAAGGGGGGGGATGTCAAACCTTGAGCCATGAGGGAAAAGCCATGTGTCACCACCTTGTTTGATTTGCTCATCTTCCCTTGTCCTATCCAACTACCACTCTAATGTTCTGCCGAGTAGTTGAGGCAGTTATTGCTGGGGAGTTGAGTGTGGCAAGATTGTCAGTCCTTGGCCACACACACACTCCACCAGTAAATCGAGCCTCACGTTGGGCAGAAGAAATGACTATGCCCATCTTTCCACTCTCTCTCCACGATGGTGCTGAAAACACTCTGGCACTTCCAACATGCCATTTTTTTCCATTGTCGCTCATCCTCACGCAAGGAAAAACATCACGTGTCTCACGCAGAGGATTCTTTCCCGTTTGGTCTCATGCAACTAGGAGAGGGAGCCATTTCGGTTAACATTCACGTTTTCCACATAGAGGTATCTAGTGTGTTTCCATCCATATATTTGGATCCGGTGTAAATTTCTCTCATGCACAGGTTGGGAGGCTAATTTCCTTCCCCATTTGCAGTCTGTGTAAGTCTTCTCGGTGGCTTCGTTGTTCAGAACAGGTTGATGTTTCCCCACGTTTGTTGGCTGCATTTGCTATTACATTTTGGGGGCTGATGTAGGTTTCTTGGGAGTCATTTTGGCCATGATAGGGCCAAGAATGAATCAGGAGTCATTTTCCCTGCCTAAGCTGTAACTGTTGGTTGATTGCATGTGTGGAATGGTTGGTCTTCAGACTATGTTGTGTGCAAGGATGAGGGATTGGTTTTCTTGATATACCTGGTGTGTTTGGAAACCACACAGACATAGGTAGAGAGATGGATTTCTTCTCCACAACTCTTGAATAGCACTGGAAGGGAAGTCAGGGCCTAAGGGACTGTGTAGCAGAGAAGGGACTGATTCCTTGTGTTGGGTGTGTGTGGGTGTCTTAGAAGTCAAGCTAGTTCTAGTGTAGGTGTTCCTAGCCCTGTAACGGGCTCACTAGCTTAGCATTTAGCCTTTCCCAACTCTGGGATGGCTTGATAAACCCAATTGTGTTGGCTTGGCTAATCCATTGTTTTCCTGATAAACCCAACTATGTTGGCTTGGCATGTTTTTTTATCCTTGGCTATGTGTAAGCCTGCTAGTTCCTTATTCCTTAGAGAATCATGCTTGGCTCGGGGGTGGAATCATTGATGAGAGATTAAGGAGCACACTGGCCTATGGTTGGGTGGAACATTGCAGCAACATAGATGGTTGTGGAACAACTTTCATAAGATAAGTATTCTTGTTTATTTTACTTCTGCAATTATATTTACTGTTAATAAATTATGGTGAACATGTTGAATGAATGTATGTTTGCTTCCACTGTGTATGTGAATGATTATGCATCTTAGCATGTTTTATGTTCAAGCATCTTAGTTTTATATATTTCCATGTTCATGGGGCGGTTAGCCCGAATGGTTAATGGCGTGGTAGCGTCCTCTTTGCCGGTCAGAGGATCGGGAACGTACGTGTATCCTTCACATTCGATGAATATGTTCTTCCTGGAAATTGTGGTATTTGTTGTGTTGCAGCATTATCCTAAACTACAAAGCATATGAGACCCTATTACTTGTGTTCAGAGTAAAACTGTGTTGTAGAGTCTCCCTGGGGTTGTTGCATTATGCACCCTGGTTTAGGTCTGAGCTATGTATAAGACTTAGGAATGGGGGAGATGTAGAATGTGCTTGATAAACCCAGTGTGGAACCTTACAATAAGATAAGAGTGGTAGATAAACTTGTTATACACATCCTGAGAAGTACTGGAAGGGAAGGTGTAGCCTGAGTGACTTTAGAGCAGAGAAAGGGACACTTCCTTGTGTTGGTTGTGTAGGAAGTATGGAAACTAGGCCAGATAGGTATTTTGAAGTGTTCTTAGCTCTATATATGAGCTCAATATCTTAGTCGTTTTTCCTTCCCATTGCCTTAGAGGCCTGATAAACCCAACTGGAAATATGGCTTGTCTAGTAGCCTAATAAACCCATCTGTTGCCTTGACAAGTACTTAAAAATGAATGTTGGCTTGACTATGAACAGTCTGTGAAACCCAACTGTGAGATGGCTTGGCAGAGTGGCTTGTGAAACCCATATGTTGGTATGTTTTTCCCATACATCCTGATAAACCCAACTATGTTGGCTTGGTTGAGCGTTATTGCACCCTGTCTATGTGTGAGTGTTGGGGCTCCGACCATAAAGGTCCTTAGTTTTGGTAACTCTGTGGTTTTTAAGGAAATGTAAGTGGAGTTACAACCTAAAATAGTCTTAGGGGTGTCACGGGTGGGTCGAACCCCCTTTTTTGTAATTAACCCTTGGGTTAGGGTTTTGGGCGCCCATGGTGTAAATCCATGGTTTTGTAACAGTGCGCTATATAAATAGGCACTTATGTAAAGAAGTAGGGTTAGGTCTTGAATGATTATATTATGAAGCTAATGTAATACGAAGATAAGAGATTGTATAAGGGTTTTTGTAAGAAGGTTAAGTCCCAGCTGTGTGCATGGACGACCTCTGCAGCTGTGTGCGCAGAGGGGTTTTGTAGGTGAAAAGTAATATCTGCAGCTGTGTGCACAAAGGACTGCTACTGTGTGCGCGGCTTTGAGGACTGAAGGGATCTGCAGCTGAGTGCACAGATCAGAACTGTCATTTTAGTTGTAAAGAGTTAAATAAAGCACAGTTCTGTGGATGTAACCCCTACACTGGGGGTGAACCACGTGACATCTAGTGTTGTGGTTCATTTGTGTGATTTGTTATTATATTTTATGCGTTGTTAAGTAAATAACTTATAAAGTAAGATTGTTGTTAATAACTAGATTCGCTGTGAATTCCCAGATAAGGGCTATGCAAGTAACTGTTTATTTATCTAATCGTGAAGCTGCATAACTGATAATACAAGCATTATGTTAAGTGATTAATAATAGTTAAAGACTAAAGGTACAGTAAGATTCTCTCTTCTTCTTGCAGAAACCTGATTCTGCGGCACCCCATAGCTGTTTCGGGTGAGACTGTAGCCTGTTCGCAGGCTGCTGCCGAAAGGGCAAACACTGTGGGTCTTTTGTTGGTGCGAAGTTAAAGGTGAATCCTGGGTCTGCCCAGTTATCCCAACAGTGAGTCTGTTTGTGTTTCCTTATTCCTTGAGTAAATCATGCCATCTCGGGGGTGGCAGTGTTGCTGAGAGATTAAGGAGCACACTGGCCTATGGTTGGGTGGAACGTTGCAGCGACATAGTTGGTTGTGGGACAATATTTCTTCAAGATAAGTGTTCGTGTCCACATAATACTTTGTAACTGTAATTCTTACATTTTATTTTCTTGATGGAATGTGATGAACATGTTGATATGTTGAGTTATTATTTGTTCCTTGAATAACTGCAATTATAGGCTCCTATGTATGTTTTTCCTTCAATGCATATAATTGGCCAGTTTAGTAATGGTCTGGATGATCAGATCGATCCAAGAATTCAGCTGAAAAGTTGAGTTTTCTGCTAGAAATCCTCATTTGCGGAGTTTGTGGGATAAAGGATTTTGTGGGATGCGGGATGTGGAACATTGTTTCGTAGATTTTGGTTTCCGCATATTTTCACTTCCACAACTTACGGGTTGTGGGATACAGGATGCGGGATCGCGGTGTTGTGATTTTGATATTCTCCAATCCCACAAGCTTAAGTTTTTGCACTGTCCATCTTCGCGAAATGATTTTCCGTCGTTGATATGTTTCATATGGGGGATGCAGGTTGTGGAAAGTGTTATTGCAATATTTTTGTAAATTTTGACTCCGCATATCGGGCTATTCACACCATTGATTTTTGTGGGCAAATTTTGAACCATTGATTTATATATGGACTGCGGGATCGTTTACGATCGTTGATTTCATCGCGTTTTCTCTCCGTTCGATCTCCTCTGAGATATTTCCTTGTGGATTGTTGAACTGATCCATGGAAGACGGGAGGAAGCGTGACAGTGATGGAAATGTTGAGATGTGGTTCACGACCATGCCCTATGTTTTGATGAACAATGAAGGTTCTCGATGAATATTTTAATTCTACATAATGATGGGGTATGGGTACATGACACCAAATATTAAATAAACTCTGCTTATACAATAAAACAAATGTTAAACATATTCATAAATATAAACCAAGGATCGAATCTCGTAAACAACTCAAACACATAAACTAAAATGCAAACATTGGCAATATGAAATTCGCCAACAACAAAGAATACCAATACATATAACCTATCTAAGTACAATAATAACAATTAAATTACCAAACATAATTATAATAATTCGTCATACAAAAGTAGAGAGCCTATCAACGATTCGAGAGCAATAATGTTTAAATTATTAAATCCAAAACTTATACATAGTAAAGAACTTAAACATTATAAATTTTCCCAGCATCAAATCATGTTAAGGATTGATCGACTTCCACTATGATTTTTCTGAACTAAACTATCTATGCAAATAGTAAAATAAATTATACTACAGACATAACCATAACTCAAATATCGAATTCTCAGATCAAATCTCATATGCTCCAACTAAGATCATTAACAAATATGAAATGAATAAACAAAATAAGCTATATCTAATCTATCTAAAACCTAGATAGAATCTCCTAAAGATCTAGAGGATATTCTATACATATGATTAAACTAAATAATAAACAATAACATATTCCATTAAATATCTTGAACCAAGGTCGAAACCCACGTTATCAACCCATATTCCATCCAAGTGCCGACACTTCATATGTTGACACACAAAAGGACACTTATGGATTGAAGGTTTCCTAAACACTATAGATGGGCATGACATGATATGCATTCACTATCCAACCAGATTTTCATTTTACCTTTTCATATGTTGAATTCCATACGCGACTATATCCATAGCAACTCACGTACATACGCGACTATCTCCATAGCATCCCATGTACTGTACGTGAGTATCTTCATTGCAACTCGCGTATAGATATGTACATGGGTTTCCCTTATAGAAACTCACGTGCCATACATGGGTTGCCAGTATCAATACTCATGTACACATCCATTCGACATTAAAAATAATAAAACATGATTAATGGAGATTTGTTGAGCCCTAATCATTAACTATCTCAACCTCCTCAACCTTCGAAACTGCTCTATTTCCTAAAGTATAAATAGAGGCCTTGGGGAGGGAATTAATCAATCAATATTGGAGAGCAAAGTTATGCTGGTGGTATATCTTCAAAAGTCTTTGGAGTAGCAGAACTCAGAATCCTTTGGTTGCAGAGGATTCCTTGTTTCATGCGTTGGGTTGTACACTTATCTCATTCACTATTGTTAATAAAGAGAATTCTTCTTCCAACTTTGTGTTGAGTCTCTTTCATGTATCATTGTTTGATGAATATTTTTGACTAAGCACTCTATATATTGTTCATCTAACTTGTCATATATACATGTATAATATTGTACTTGGAGAATTGTCTCTTTGTAGGTGAAGGAGGTGCATCCCTGAAAGCTTTGGAGAGAAGCAGAGCAGGAGAAGACAAACCTTGGATCAACCATTGTTAATAGGGTGAGTCCACCATATATTCCTATTTCCTCTCTGTACTTTAAAGTTGATTGTCTGTAAGTTTTAGAAGTACATTGGTAACCCCAGACCCTCGGTTACAAGGATGTTTACTCCTAAACAATAGAACTGGCGACTCCACTGGGGAGCTTAGACTGCTATGGGTTATTTCTATTTATCGTTGTCCAGTCTTTGCCTTGATTGTATGTGTGGTCTCCTGTCTTGGTTAATGCTTAGGGTAGTGTTTGAAGACCTTGAAAAATTTCTTTTTTTATTAGAAAATTTTATACCTATATGCGGGTTTCTCTCTAGGACAGTCGCGTACAATACATGGGTTGCCCTTGTACACAGTTGCGCACAAGCCTAAGTATTCAAATTTTTGGGTTAGGGTTTTCTTGTCCCTGTCCCTTTATAAAGTTTGTTTGCTGGTTGGTCTTCCTTATAAGCATTGCACTGTGAGTTTGATGACCTTGTTAGCCATACCTTGTGCTTTCTTGTGAAGCCCTTCAGTTCTTATTGTTTGTATTGTCTTATGTTAGAAACTTGAATGGATTTGCCTATTTCGGTTATAGGTTCGAGTGTTGGTTGCCTGAATCAGTGACCAGGGTTCTAGGCACGGTGTATTATTTCTATTTTCAGGTAGTATTTGGTTTTCCACTTGCCTTTGTGTGATCTCAGTGATTTCTTTTCATTGTGTCCGCCCAAGCTAGGGTTCCAAGTATTCCTTAAGTGGGTTGTCCTTAAGCTTTTAATCGGTTTACTTCACTCTACTTACTTTATACAGTTAGTTTAATTCAAGCATTCTCAAGTTTTGTGCATTTAGGTGCATAGTAGTCTTTGAGCATTTTAAAAAGTGAAAAGAAAACATTTAGAAGATTTTGCATTTGATTTTGCATAGAGTAGTTTTATTTTCAGTTTTTAAAATATAATCTCAAAAAAATACAAAAAATATAGTCTTATTGTTCTCTTTATCGTTGCATTTTTATCAATTTATATTTACAAAAAAGAAGAAAATAAGATTGCTTTTTAGTAATGGTAATTTGCTTTGGAAATATACACCTTTGTTTTACATTTCTTATTGAGTCAAAAACATCGTATTCCTTCACTCCACTTCCTTCTGAGTAAAAAATAACCCTTAAAATGAACCCAATAATTAAAATTTATTAGTAATTTTTATTTTTTAGGTCCATACACCTACTAGCTTAGGCTAGACTTGTGGGATAGGAAGTGTAAACTTCCCATAAGTTTCAAAATTCAGACATAGTGGGCTTATCGATAGGTAAGTCCTTCTCTTTATCAATAGTATCTGGGAAGCTCCTCTCAAACAGGAGTCTAGCACGAGGCCACGTGGAGACATTGGACTGAGGAGATAACCCTCTAATTCCTTATCAAAACATAAATCAGGACTTTTACACATCTGGGGATTCTATCCTAGACAGAGTTTTGGGCTCAGCTACCCTGCCCATGCGTATGAGTCAGGCTTGTGACTGTCCCCCCAGACTTTTGGTATCGTTAAGGTAGCCTCTAGTCTCTTGACATCTAGGTTTCATACATAGGTAAATGGGAAGGCTATTTCTGGTTCACCTTGGACGGGCTTGGAAGGTAACCCTTGTTGAAAGTGTAGGAGGGTGGTGGGTGATTCCTCTGCTTGTGCCTAAGAACCTCTTCAAGGATGCCAAGTAACTGTTTTTCAGCTTTCTTCGGGAAAGCATATATTTTACCCTTGCTGACTGTTGAGACTTTAGGAGTTTTTGTAGTGATTGCTTTGTGGTTTTTCTATGTTTAGATGACCTTAGGGTTTGAATTGTCAAATTTACAATTGTGGAGGACCAACATATAAGAAGGTCATGAAGGTTGCAAAACCTTCCTCTTCTCATCACATTGGAACCTCCACCTCCACCTCAAAGGTGGAGATTGGACACAGATGATTCATTTGAACCGATAGGAGTAAGTGAAGTTCTGGGTGAACCAGCCCTTAGGGATAACTGCTTTGATTTTAATACAGTTGAGATAGAAGACTTGCAGGCTGATGAGTTTGCAAGGAATTTTAATACACCCTTGACTGACTTAAACGATCCTGTGATTGTCCAGGTTAGGCCTTTTGATTCACCTGTTTTAGGTGTCCCTATGGGTAGGAGAAAGTTCTTTTGTTTTCACCCCAGCCATTCTAGCTGAAGGGTACTACCTCCCTCGGTAAGTGCCCCTAGATCTAGCATACCTACTACGCCATTAAATCCAGCGAGTCGAGTGGTTCAACCGTCAGTTCCCACAATCCTAGCAGGTGCTTCTGGTGGCATGGTTACTGGGATTCCTAGTATACCTATTGTTCCTTCCTCCTTCACACACACTAACCAGAGTGGTATGGTAGGATCCCCGGCTTTCATCCAAGGATTTCCTTGGAATGGGGGGCATATTCCCCCATCCACTCGATACATAGGCCCATAACCTTTGCATGTGGGAGTGCAGTTTGAAAACACTACCTCTTGTGGGAAAGGTTTTCAAACTCCAATATCGGTCCCATTCATGAGATCTCCCTTTTTGTTGTTTAGCAGAGGGATACCTGCTCCTATTTTTCAAACCCCAGTTTTGACTGGGATGACCCTAACCTCTTATATTGCACCTCCCACCCACAATCCTATCGCATACAGATGGAATCCATTTTAAAGTAATCCATCCACTTCGCAACCAGTGGCAGGGGGAAACCCCACCTTTACATATGGGAATTTGGGGGCAATTCCCTCTAATCCCCAGCCTGGCACTTTTAGTGCTTCGATTCGACCCAAGCTTCCATTCCTGACAACATTAAACTTTCCAAATTTGTCTAAATTGATGAATGAATCGGTGGGGCATGACCCCTCATGGCCACCTATTCCCACCAAATTGCCATTGGACATCCCAAAATTCGAGGGCAAAGTTGGTGAAGATCTTGGGGATCATGCCACCACTTTCCACTTATGGTGTTCTTCTAATTCGTTGAATGAAGATTCAGTTAGGTTAAGGCTATTCCAAAGAACCTTAATGAGTACTATAGAAAAATGGTACATTGAGTTGCCTTCTGCTGCATTCAGTAGTTTTTGGGACTTGGCTAGTGCATTCTTTAGCCACTTTCAGCTTCCAGTTCGATATCACTTCGGAATGGACTTGTTATCTACCTTGAGGTAGAAAAAGGCTACCCACATCTCGGATCACATCCAAGAGTGGAGGAGTCAAAAGAGCCTTATTAAAGCCATTATTCCTCCTGAGTTTTTACTGGAGTGGTTCCTTAAATCCCTGTTTCCTTACATATCTAAGGACGTATCCACTTCAGGAGTGACGAATGAAGAAGAAGCCATTCTCAGGGCCCAACAATTAGATTTGATTTATTCGCAATCTGGGATCTTGTATGAGATTATCCCTAAGGCAATGAGGCCTACCCATGATGCAGAGAAACCTAATCCTAGACCCCATGCTAATGGTGTGGGACCCCATGCTAACAGTTTGGTTGGGTCCGTAAAATCTCCCACTGTAGAATCTTTGGCCAAATAGCTCCATCAGCTATCCATCAAACATTCTACAGTGGAGGCAGAAAAGGCTGCCCCCTCACCCCAAAATGAAAATGTTTTTGCACAGACCTCTCAGAAGGGAAATCAGTAGCCCAGTGGGAAGAAGAAGAGAGGAAAGAAAGGGGAGGGAAATCAAAACAAGAAGAAACCCGAAAATAGTGTTGATGGGGGCAAGAAAGAAAAGAAAAAGGTGAAATTTCCATGTAAGTTGTGCCATGAGGATCACCTCACTCACATTTGTCCCCTTATGGAACAAGCCCAAAAGCTGCTAAAATCTCAACAACAAGCTGTCCTGAAGGACCCTTTTCTCCAAGGACAGAATTCTGCTTCAGCTTCTAATGTGGCCAGGGGCACTTCAAATGCCCCTGACCCCAATTATATCAACATGGTTCGATCTTCAACTTTGCTACAGACTAGGAATAAAAACTATGAAAAAGAGACTTCTGAGAAGGGTAAGGCTATAGGTGAAAATTCTAACCCTCTCACGATCGAGAAGCCTGCTGAAACTATGCCTAAGATACTGAAAGGTGTCTTTAAGAATACCTTGCATAACCCTAATGCTGGGGTTGCTTCAAACTACTCAGTGGTTGAAGACTTAGCCCAAACTCCTTGTGCAATGTTAGCTTTAGAGGTGTTATAGAGCTATCATGCCCAGTGGGATGCCCTCTTAGCAGCCTTAGGAAGCATGGAATCATCGAGTCTCATGGCGAAATTTCACTTGTCTAATGTTAAAATTCACCTACCTTACCATGTAGCCTTATCAATAGATGTCATCCATGGTGGAAAGACCATTGGAAGGGCAGTTGTTGATGAGGGTGCTTCTACATGCGTTATGTCCTTGTCATGTTGGAAAGCTCTCGGATCCCCAGAGCTGGTCCCGTCAAACACTTTACTTATTACTTTCTATGGAAGGTCATTCCATCCGCATGGTATCCTACCGGATTTTGAAATTAAGCTGGAAGGAAAATCAGTGTCTGTTGAGGTGGAAGTGATTGATGCACCTTTGGACTATAATTTTCTTTTGGGAAGAAGTTGGACTTATGCCATGTCCGCTATTGCGTCGGCCATCTTTCGTGTGGTAGTATTTCCACATGAAGGGAAGTTGGTTACTGTTGGCCAACTCGATTTTACTCGAAAAGGCAGCATGGAGTCTAATGAGTTAGTTGTGCCATTGGTTGATCAGGTCAAACCTGCTGCATAGAGCTTGGGGGCTGGAATGTACGCATCACTGATGGGCACATTTGATCTTCTAGCCCCAATTAACTATATAGGTTCTACTAGTGCAGGGAATTCCATAGCCATGGTTGTTGATAGGACTGATCCTTGGGTTCTCCCTTCCCCCCATGAACTAGAAGTTCCCTTATAAGCAATGGAAGTGGCTTACCAAGCTATCACTCAAACCATTGTTGATCTTGTTCCAGACCCTCTCATAGTCTCAGAGGACCTGGAAGAAGTCTATTTTCCTGCATGGGAAGAAAACTCTTTGCATTCTACGGATTGTTTAGATATGGTATTACCTTCTGATGAAGCCATTCTGGAAGCCATGTGCGTGTGTGATAAGACCTGCGAAGATCTTCATCATCGATCCTATTTTCTTCCAGAGCTAGCAGGATAGAGAATCAAGAGTTTCATACGAGACTGATAGATGATGTTGATACACCCATCAATCCCTTACCAAGGGAAGGAATGTTTACCGAGGGGAATATGGAAAATATTTCCGCTACTATCCCTATCAACATCTCTGTAAATCCTAAAGTTGTGGAAAATATACATATTGGTGAAAACTGCTCTCCTGAGGATATTGCAATCTATACGTCCTTGTTCAAGGAATTCCGTGATGTTTTTGCCTGGTCATATGAGGATATGCCAGGCATTAATCCATCGATAGTTGAGCACGAGATCCCAACATACCCTAATTCTAAACCTGTTCGGCAAAAGTTAAGACCTGTTAACCCGTGTAAAGCAGCGGCTGTGAAGGCTGAAGTTCAAAAACTGTTGAAAACTGGTTTTATTTATCCTATAGCTCTGACAGAATGGGTATCCAACCCAATTCCTATTGATAATAAGTAAGGTACCATACGGGTCTATATTGAATTTCAAGATTTGAATAAATCATGTCTAAAGGACAACTATCCCACGCAATTTATCGATCAAATTATAGATGCTTGCGTGGGAAGTGAACTTTTATCGTTTATAGATGGTTTCTCCATATACAATCAGATTCAAATAAAATTGGAATACCAACATAAAACTACTTTCCTTTGTCCTTGGGGTACCTTCGCATACAAAAAAATTCCCTTTGGATTGAAAAATGTTGGGCAACCTTTCAACGGGCAATGAAATTTGCCTTCCATGATATCAAAGCCATTGTCAAACCTTACCTTGATGATCTATCTACACATTCTCGTAAGAAGATTGACCATCCAGATCACCTAAGGTTGATATTTGAGCGATGCAGATACTATAAGATCCGCTTGAATACCCACAAGTGCGTGTTCTATGTCGAGTTAGGGAGACTGCTCAAATTCATTGTCTCTAATAGAGGCATTCACGTGGATCCATTAAAACTAGAGGCCATTGTAAATCTGCCTCCTCGTTCTATCAGGCAACTTCAGATCCTGCAGGGAATGCCCAATTTTCTCCAACGTTTCATTGTAAACTATGCAAAGATTACCAAGGTTTTCATGTTCCCACTAAAACAGGACACCCCATTTATATGGGATGAAACTACACAACTCACTTTCGAGGCATTGAAAAAATATTTGTTGTTGACACCTTTACTGCGTCAGCCAGATTACTCTAGGGATTTTATATTGTATCTATTCGTGTCCGAGTTGACCATCGGGGTAGTCCTAATCCAGGAAGAGAATAAGGTCCAAGAGAATGTCATTTACTATCTTAGTCATGCTTTAGCTGGACCTGAACTCAGGTACTCCCATGTCAAGAAATTGGCCTTAGCAAGGGTCTATGCTGTTTAGAGATTACGTCACTACATCTTACTAAGGACTACACCAGTAGTGGCAGATGTTAATCCTTTTCAATATGTTTTGTCCCGATGGATTGTTGGAGGAAAATTCAATAAATGGATAGTCATTCTTTAAGAGTTTGACTTGGATTTCCAGTCCGCTAATTCCAAAAAATCCTTAGTTTTTGTTGATCTTATAGTAGAATTTCCAGCTAAAGAAGATGTAGTCATTGAAGAAGACTCATTCCCATATGAGCATATCTTCTTGATATCCACCTCTGACCCCTGGTATGGAGATATGCTTAGATATCTCCAGACTTTGAAGTATCCTGCAGCTTCCTCGTAGGAGGAACGATGTAAATTACGCCTTCATGCTAAGAACTACCTCATCATAGGAGATACTTTATATCATAGAGGGGTAGATTCCATTTTGCGTCAATGTCTTACCCATGAGGAAGCGGAGATTGTCCTGAATGATTCCCATAGTGGAGCACGTGGGGGTAATTTATCTGGGTTAGCAATGGCCCAGAAGATACGATGTGCCGGTTATTTCTGGCCTGTGATATTTAAGGATTGTGTGGAAGCCGTGAAGCGTTGTCATCCATGTCAGCTTTACACTAGAAAAATGCAATCACATCCTGCTTTGTTATTTCCCATTGTCTCAGTGTTCTGCTTCATGAAGTGGGGGATTGATTACGTGATGTGTAACCCAGCCTCGGCTGGGGGGCACAAATATATCATTATCGTTGTAGACTATTTTAATAAATGGGAAGAGGAAATGCCCACCTTTAAAGCCGTCGGGGAAACAACATCTTTCTTTTTGTTCAATCAAATTATAGCACAGTTTGGTATACCCAAGGTGATTGTCACTGACCATGGCAGTCATTTTCAAAATAGCATGATGACAGAACTAACCACTATGCTTAGATTCAGACAAGAACACTCATATTCGTACTATCCTTAAGCGAATGGTCAGGTTGAGGATATTAATAAAACTTTGAAGACTATCCTCAAACGTACTATTAATGCAGGCCAAATTTAACTAGCATATCTTGCTATACCCCACACTTTGGGCGTACCGAACTAATGTAAAAAATGCTATAGGTTTCTCCCCCTTCTGACTCGTTCATGGAGTGGAAGACATTACCCCTATTGAATGTGAAATCCAGTCTTTGAAAATAGATATTCATGTGTTACCCAATATGATAGAGCTTGAAGAACGTCTAATACACTTACAACATCTTAATGAGCAATGTAGAGATGCACTGACAGAAAATCAAGCTCACAAAAATAGGGTCAAAATCCAATATGATAAGTCGATCAAGCCTCAGATTTTCTCTAAGGGGGAACTTATTTTGCTCTAGGACCAAGACAAAGAACCCCTGGGGGCAGGAAAATTCAACACCATGTGGTTGGGGCCTTATGTCGTGTTTAAGGTCTTAAAGAAGGGAACATATGAGTTAATTGATTTTGATGGGAATAAGCTGCCTGAGCCTAGAAATGGGCTCTACCTGAAAAAGTACTATGCTTAGGCTTAGTGCTTTTTCTTGTATTTTATTGTATGTATTTTTATGTACACTAGTTTGTCAGTTTTTGTTTTTTATACCATTTGCTGGTTGTTTCAAATGTCTTCTGAGAGGTTTGTAGGTTTCGTTGATAGCACCAGTTGCCACACTAGTAATCTAGCTTCAGCGGCATGGGTCATTTATTCTCCCTCAGAACAGTTAGTTGCCTCAGGAGGCACTTTCTTAGGTCCTTCTTCTAACAATGTCATTGAGTTAGGGCTGTAATTGAGCTTCTATGGGATGCTTTGTCACGTGGTATCACTCAGTTGGAAGTCTAACTAGACTCTCAACTGGTGGTTTCCCAGCTCAATCGAGCTTATTAGGTGTGAAACCCTATTCTATTGCATCAGTTTATGCAAGTTAGGTTATTGGAAAGAAATTTTGAATTCATTACATTCAATCATATTCCATGAAATCAAAATTCATTAACTGATGCATACGCTAATTACATCTTGGATTGACATTTAACATAATTTTTATAAAAATATACAACATACACATAAGAAAAATTTGTAAATAACTGACAAAATATATATATGTGTGTGAATATCTGTCTATAGATAGGTCGAATCTCTGATCCTCAGATCCAGTTATAACTGTATAATATACAAAAAATATACAAAATATGGATCATAGTCCATCAAATGCCCTAGATCTAAGCAGGACCACCCTGGTCACTTGGACCACCCTGGTCCCCCTTGTCTCCCTATACTCTGGCTTCTTCAGCCTATTCAGCTTCAGCAGCCTCAACAACATTTATGTATACTAAAACTGCTCTGGATACCCGCCTCAAAAGGTGTATCCAGACAGGTGGAACTCCAACCACAAACTCCTGCATGACGGCTGGGATGTGCTCTATCCGCAAGGTGGGTACTCTCTGGGTAAGCCTAGCCAGCTTCCCCTTCAAAACCCTAATCAGCCCCTGGTCTTCGCCTAAGATAGGACACACATACATGTGTGGATGCCCTTTGGGGCGGACTGGTCCAATATCTGCATTTCGACATGTTTATAGGATTAGAACTCTTATACATATGTATATATCTATATATTTAAAATTCATAAAAATTTTAAAAACTTGAAAATAAAAATTACCTAGCTCTCCCCATGCTCCTCTTGGAGGGAGGACAAGGTCTGGATCACCACGGAAATCCATCCCAGCATATGGAAACTGCTCCAGTGCTGGCAACTACCGCTCCCACCAAAAGTACAATTCATCGTCATATACACTCTACACTGAGCCACCTCATCCCTGGTAGAGGAAGATATCTCCCTATCTACTCATCCTAGGATGACAAGGAGAACAAACTGGTAGGGGTACTGCAGGGCTCAATCCAAACACTCTCTCTCGAAGAAGGAAACTAGTATGCTAGAATATCCAAAGTTCTTCCTCCTTCCTCTCTTGCAGTCAAAGAGTTGTTTTCTCAAAATTGGGATAACTCCTCAGCACCAATCATATAGGGCCCCCTGCATGCAATCCACTACCAACCTCATCTAGTTTCATGTAGCAAGATGATGAGAAGATGATCCCACAACCCTCACAATGGTACTTGTAAATACCTATAGAGGAAGATCATGTATGTGTACAATAGGGATGCAACTCCCTCTCTTTTGGGTACCTGGTGCGTAGTATATATCAATGTATTTTTGGACACTCAGAGGGTCACCACCTTTGCTGGTGCCCTCCAAATTGACTAGAGCTCCTCATCATAATAGACCGACAATGAAATATATATCCTCTAAAGTAATATCCAAGGATTCACCTTGAAGTTTGAACATGCCTAAATCATTATCCCAGTAGTTTATCATGAACTCTAGCAAGCAGACATTGGCCTGCATAGGTGATGTGCAAAATAAATTCAGCAACCCACTTGACTACAAAACATTCATAGTGGGGGCACTTTGGAGTGATTCTTGGTCCATATCCTCATGCTCATGCTCCCTCCACTCAAGCATCATCTTCAAACCTAGTAAAACAACCATTGCAAACCTTTAGTTTCATGAAAAAATTCAAAATTTTGACCCAAACCACTATTTTATCCCCTCACGCGACTGTCTAGTTAGGCATGTCGCATCCTGTACACGATTGTCCTTCAGGGAAACCTATGTACAAAATGTGTGTACACGAGTTTCAATATAGCAAACCTTCGTACACAACGTTCCTTGCTTAGGGGTGCTCAAAAATATAAAATTTGGACTCAATTTTGAAATTTGCTAGGATCAAATTGAAGAGCTTGGGGTGTAGTCTTACCTAACACTTGCGGAATTGGATTTGGTCCACCGGATTGTCCACGCTGATCAACTAAAGGTAGAGGTGAAAACTTGTCTTTTATGGCTAAAATTCAAAATGGTGAGTTTTATTTATGTTTTTGAACTATTTATAGAAATAAAATTTCTCGAGTGGGTTTTTTCCTATAGTTCATAATTCACTAAACTAATGCCATATCTCTTTTTTCCTTGTAACAAGTTTATCATTGGTTTAAGGTGTTTTTTGCGCATATAGGGTTGTTTTTTTTCATTTCACATGCATTTTGCATCTATACTTACTCAATCTTAAACTTAGCAATCAACATTTTAACCACAGACTATGGTATTTTAAACCATTACCTCCTTGTCTTTACCATTGTTCTTCTATGGATAGGGCCTTCCTCTCATGAGTATCCTCATTTACAACCAATGTTGTCTTTCGATACTCATGCTGCAGCTGTATTAGGTACAAGGGAATCCTCCTAGCTAATTTTCATGCCAAATGGAGCCTCATTTTGGTCTCTTTTTACAAGTTATCCCTTTATAGGACTCCCCACCTTTATGGAGTTTCTTTAGGCCCAGGTCTAACTCCTCAAAACAGACTTGACTACTGAGTTAACTTGTCCGTTCAAGATCATTAAGAATATGTGAATGGGCATCCATATTGGTGGTAGGTTATCTCTTTCTTAGACCATGTGGAATAATACGAGAAAGGATCACTCTCTTTTCTATTTAATTGAGAAGAGTATTCTCAGGCATATGTTTTTGACTTTTCTGGACCTGAGGGACTAAATTTATGGAAAAGGAACACCTGGTATGAGCTCAATTTTCTCTTTTTTGTGCTCTAGACCTAAAACATGAAAAAGATTTCAAGTGTACTTTATATCTTTGTCATGCTCATTAAACAATAAAGAACAAGGCATCAAGTTTATTGTTGTAATCCCCATTTCTTGTACTCGAATGGATCTTTCCGAGTGATCTTTATTTCCTTCACACTCGTAAAAATCAAGCTATATGCTTCTCTCAAAGGAGCGTTGGGTAGGTGGTAATTTAACCTTTTTTGGACCTCCCTGACTAAGTACGAAAAAGGTTCACCTTTTCTTCTACAGAAGTTAAGAGAGTTCTTTTGTGCTATGTTTTATACTTTTTCGGCCTCAGGAGACTAAATTGGATGAAAAGGGACCCCCTGGAGTCTTCTTTAGAGTTTTCAAACTCTCTAAATGTGAAAACACCAACTGAGCATGTACTAGTTTGGGCTCATTAAATCCACAAATCAGTGACACTATCAAGCATTATTCTCTCTTCTCTTCAAGCTTGTTAAAAAATGAAGAGAGATATGAGTTGACTTTCCCAGACTCGTTAAAATTTAACAGGGAAGGTAAGGAAGAATTTTTCTCTTGGTTTTCAGTTAGTGGCAGCATGTCATCCTTGAACATAGCACTCTCAATTTTTTCTGATACCCATGTCTCAGTGTTCACTTTCAATTCAGCTATTACTTCGAGTTTATTACTAATCCTCTTGTTAGTTCTACCTGGGGAATCTAATCATGTCTCCTACATGAAAGATAAGTCTGGTTGTTCTATCTATAAAGTTAAAAGATGCCTTGGGTCATCTCTATTCCATGCTCACTGTTCAAGGACTTAACTCAATGTCTGATCTATATCCTGATCCCATCATTGTTGTATCTGTTATCACTTGTGTCTCCCTTCCTTTACCCAGTTCCTAGTCACTCTTGTGATCCGTTGGAGGATCTATTGCCTTCCTTATCACAGTATGGTTTCGAATCAACACTTCCTGTCGATGAAGACCTAGAGTTTTGACGATTGTACCTTAGGATTCACTTTCATTATTGGTGAATTCCTTTGCTTCAGTTATCGATTATCACCTATTGATTGACAATATGTTGAATACACTCCATGTTCGACTTCAACCTGAATTTATTCACATGGCTTGGATTGTACTGGTTCTTTGGGATTGTTTATGAAAACCTTAGTTCTCTATCTATGGACTAAGTTGCGCAAGATCATGTTCGATCCATTTACACAACTTCCAGATCTTTGAAGACTCATCGTTATTGTATATTGTGGCTTCGATCCACCTTTCTAATATATGTGGTCTTGTACCTGTATTATATCATGTACTCAAACATTGTAAAGGAGCTAGTGTTCCAGTATATTGAACATAGCATCCTCAGATATGACTTTGTATATGACATTATTATGTATTTGTTTCAGGTACTACCTCTACTCCATTGGATTTCTGAGTTCTCCAAAGATAATGATTATAATGTATTTCGGCCATCACTTCCCTCTGACCTCACACATTAGGGGGCATCTGTTATGAACCCAAATGGCACTTCTCCGTATGAGTGCCGACACTTCATATGTTGGCACACAAAAGGACACTTATGGATTGAAGGTTTCCTAAACACTATAGATGGGCATGACATGAGATGCATTCACTATCCAACCAACTTTCCATTTTACCTTTTCATATGTTGAATGTCGTATGCAACTATCTCCATAGCAACTCATGTACATACACGACTATATCCATAGCAACTCGCGTACATATGCGACTATCTCCATATCATCTCACGTACTGTACGCTAGTGTCTTCATTGCAACTCGCATACAGATCTGTACACGGGTCTCCCTTATAGAAACTCACGTGTCATACGCGGGTTGCAAGTATCAATACTTGCATACACATCCATTTGACATTAGAAATAATAAAACATGATTAATGGATATTTGTTGAGCCCTAATCATTAACTATCTCAACCTCCTCAACCTTCGAAATTGCTCTATTTCCTAAAGTATAAATAGAGGCCTTGGGGAGGGAATTAATCAATCAATCTTGGAGAGCAAAGTTATGTTGGTGGTATATCTTCAAAAGTATTTGGAGCAGCAAAACTCAGAATCCTTTGGTTGCAGAGGAGTCCTTGTTTCAAGAGTTGGGTTGTACACTTATCTCATTCACTATTGTTAATAAAGGGAATTCTTCTTCCAACTTTGTGTTGAGTCTCTTTCATGTATCATTGTTTGATGAATATTTTTTATTAAGAAATCTATATATTGTTCATCTAACTTGTCATATATACATGTATAAGATTGTATTTGGAGAATTGTCTCTTTGCAAGTGAAGGAGGTGCATCCCTGAAAGCTCTGGAGAGAAGCAGAGCAAGAGAAGACAAAGCTTGGATCAACCATCGTTAATCGGGTGAGTCCACCATATATTCCTATTTCCTTTCTGTACTTTAAAGTTGATTGTCTACAAGTTTTAGAAGTACGTTGGTAACCCCAAACCCTCAGTTACAAGGGTGTTTATTCTTGAACAAGAAGCCATAAGCTTCGGCTTATCAATCTTAACAAATAATGATATTAACAATGCTTAACAAATCAACAACTCATAAACATCAAACCTCCAGCCAACGTTCGAAACCCAAGATCAAATCACATGAAACCCCAACTGGGAGCAATAACAAGTTATACAATTAACAAACATAAAACAATACACCCACTATCGAATATACTAAGCCAATCATAGTAATTATGTACACACTTGCAATAAAATATAAACCTTACAACACACAGGTCATGCCATTTAGGTAAGCTTGGGTCAGTCCATTATGATCTCCATTAATGACCATAGCAGTAGAAGAAGAAAATAACAATAGAATTATCCCTTAGCAACCTACAAAGTGCCTTTTCATTAAACACTACAACGAATTCACAAGCACACATACATGATAGAAACCACTTAATAAATTAACAGACTAAAATCCATATTAAATCATTGAATCACAGCATGGGTTAACACCCGATCCACTTTCTACAGTCAACAAAAAAATATCAAAATGGTATTATCCTGGTTCCATTGCAAAGAAATGACACTGATAAAATTATAATTTCAGCCATTACAAGTGAAAACTCAGTGCTTGTAGAAAACACATAGAGTCGAATAAATTAAACCAAAATACCATTACATATATCCATTACAAAGCCATAAACATTTACATAGTTGTTCCTTGGAACAAAACACCCGAATGGGACAAGAACCCCCAAGAAAAGCCTACAGGACTAAAAAATAATGTATTACTATCATCTTTTTCCCCAAACCCTAGCGAATCCCAATAGGGAGTTCAGTTTCAACTTCACAATAGAGAAACCCTACAACACTGTGTTAGCACTCAGAATCGCACCCAAGGTTATGGAAGGTGAACCCCGAGGTAACAGAAGAACCACTTTAAGAAAGGGAGTTGGATTCTTCTTTCCTAGAGAGGGATCTCTCATAGATATATAACAAGGCGAAATATAGACATGGAATGAAATTCAAATATATTTGTTGTTGAAACAGAGTAAGGGTACATTGGTCTGTGGAGTCACAATTATCAAGAAACACAAATCATTTTGCATTGTCATTGTATGCAAATGCAAGATAATAATTTGGTTATGGTCAATATGTTTTTGTTCTGGTGATAAGGAACAAATGATGACAGTCCATTAACACAAAGCACCAAATGGATGAATTATGCATTAACTTTGGTAGAAACTTTTTGTGAATATCTGAAACGATAGCCACAGCATAAACCCATATGAATTCTAAAAACTATCACACACTTATCTCAAATATGATAGAAAACATAATGGAAAGATTAACAATAAGGACATGCACATAAAGAAAAGAAATTGCAGTCTATAACTCAGAAATATACATGATTTTTTCATTCAAAGAACAGCATTCGGTTATGCAACTTTTATTAAAGACAAATCTCAAAATTACATAAATAAAAAGTCTCATAGGTTTGAACCCTTTCTTTGTCTATTGAGGGTATACCTATAGTGCCTTAGACCCCCGAGACCAACCTCGAAACAGGGCCTAAATTAGTTACAACTGGAGAAACAAACTTCCAACAAACTCTAACGTGGCACATTTGCCACGATTTACATAAAAAAGCAGAAAAATGGGGGTAACACATATGTTGGATTTAAAATAGTAATGCATCATCGGGATTCTAGCTCACTTGATCATTCTACAACTGTCTCTTTGGTCCTCATCATGCTCAAGAATGTAGTGTACATTTCTCCCTCCTTAACTTCTCCATTGTCTTCGTTGGTGCAAATTGTATTTGATTTTCCTGTAATTTTCAATTATTTTGCATTGATCAACAGCTAGAAGATCTAGATTGATCATCTCCTTCGTCAATACCCTGAGCTCCACATTTTTTGCATAAGAAAAATATTGCAATCTGGTACATGTAGCTTTGAATTCGAACAACATCTCAAAATCTCCGGCCAACTTGTCAATCACTATTTTTCCAGATAAATATTGATGCTACGTATCATCAAACTTCATGTGATCTAATATGCAACTGATTAAACTATCACTAGACTCTTTCTGAGGGCACGTTCCTCCTTTCCCTTCCCAAAAGAAAGGAAGTCCTCTTTTGAACAAAGTATTGAACAATTCAATGAATTCCTTAATTTTATGATGCATAACATCAATTTTTGCTTGAATTGTTTCCAAATGATGATGTTTATTCCTCCCAGTTTTCTTACCAATGTGATAACTAAGACCCTATCCTAGATATTTTCTTTCCTTATTTCTTCTTCTATCAAACTGTTCAAAAAAATGATTGCATTATGAGTTGTGTCTATAGGATTTTTATTTAAGACTTGCTTTACCATCAAGACATTTTTTCTAGCTACTTGTGTAATAATCTCCTTGTCTAAAATAAAATTCAAATAATTCCCTAGCTTGTATGCTTCTGCTATCTATACATCGGAGAAAAGATGCTTTGCTCCATGTAGGGTTGAATGTCTTGTAACTTGTTTTTTCAATTTATTATTCTTCTCTACTAGTTCCTTACACTTGTCTTCCAATTTCTTTCTTTCATGTTCTCTCTTTTCAGCTATGCTTTACAAATTTTTATTTTGGTTCTTTAAAGCGGTTATTTCCAAATCTTTAAGACTCACTTGATACATATCTTGGGACAGGGAATATGCACCAGATTGTACAGAATATGAAACAAATAGCACTTGTTTCTCCTTATTCTTTTCCTTCTGTTCCTTTAGTTCCTTTTTCCAACTCTGCTTATTTTGTTTCAAAAACATTTTCCTTCTCAACCCAAAGTCCTGCATCTTTTTCCCATTGTTTTTATTTTTCCTCCAATTTAAACAACCTTGCTTTACAACCAATCAAATCAGTATTCAAAGTTTCTTTTTCATTTTAAAAATCTGTCAACTCAAAAATCTGTATAAGCTGAGTAGATGGAATATTTAGCTTCTTTTTTAACAATTGAATTGCATTTTATTTCTCCTTTAACAACTTTTCACTAGAATCTCCCTTGTCAACTTGACTAGTAGCCACCAATAGCTTAGTTTGTAGATTCTTAATTTGCATCTGGTGGGATTTGTTTTCCACCTTCTCCTTTCTGAGTAAATATTCAACTCTTTTCTTACTTGATTGTAACTTTGACACCTGCAATGTTGATTTTAATAAATTAGTATAAATGATATCACATGTCTCTCTGTGTAGATGTATCATATTAGTCGCAGGTATATTATTTAAGTTAACCCTCATTTCATCCACTTTATTCTTGTGGTCACTGCCAAGTGAAATGTGTTTTTAGCCTGATCCCTAACTGCCACTAGGGATACATCTTGACTCGACAATTTTCTCACTTCATCATACGGCTTTAATTTCTCACCAAAAAATATTTCACTCACATATTTATATTTGTATAGAAATTCAGTCTTGGATTTGTACTTATCTGTAGCTCCTTCATGAATTTTATAAAAGTTATATTCCTAGATTTCAAAGGTTTGGCCTTTGAACTTCATCTGTTTCTTTTTTCCTTTAGCCTTTGTGGCCTGTATAAGTTGTCCTTCCCTATCAGTATTTAGTTTCCTGGGCATCCTATAAGTATCTTCTTCATCTATATCCATGGATTCTGAGAGGTCCCTCTTATTTGTTTTCTTGGAATAACTAGCTAATGGTATAACATGAGTGGCTGCTACAACTATGCTTGAAATATCATGCTGAGGAGAAGTGTTTCCTAGTGTAGATGAAAGTGAATCTTCCTACATGTTGTCAGCATTATTAATATCCTTGGGGTAATCCATCCAATTTAATGCTTCATACATTCCTTCCACCTCATAATGCTCAAATGGTTTATTTTTATTTGCTTGTCTCCTATTTGAGATAACATGGTTAGGGTCATAATTAACAGTAGCTTCCACTAGAAATCCCATTTCTTTGATCATGTTTTCAATCATTTGGAGAGATGATTTTCTCTTGATAACAAAAGGGCATACTATCCATGGAAACTTAATTTCTGAAGGCTTCTTATAACACAGGAAATGCTCATATTTAACTATCAACCTTTGTCTAATTAGTTCCAATGCAAACACTCTTACTATCAAAATTTCTTGTATGATATAGGGTTGAGGAAAAAAACCGTATACCGTAATCAATGTTCCATGTTTAGATAGGAACCAAACCCCTACTCTTATTTCAGGTGAAAACTGTAATAATTCTTTCATCTCTGGTAAAACTATGGGTAATCTCTCTTGAAAGAAAACATTATACACTGGTGCCCTGAGAAAATTCATAAATTTACAATAATCCCTACTCATCTCATCTGTTATAACCATCTATGGGAGTTGTAAATTTTCTTCATTGAATGTTAAGAACATATTCAATAGGAAAGATTGAAACCTAAAAATCCTTGTCCTATGGAAGTTTATTAGCTAAGAATGTATATTCTCGGCTAAAAAGGCATCAAACTTAAGCATGATGATTGCATAGACTGACTCAACTGCTCAGACCCTACCTGACCAGTACTAAGGGTGCACACTAGACTTAATAAGGGTTATGTGATGTATTTGTTTGTATGAAACCCCAAAATATGACTGGACAAGGTTAACAAAGACTGGGTTTCTTCATTAAACAGGTCGTAATCAATGGGAAAAGGAAGATTTAACAAATGACTATCCGATTTTGAGAAGGCTTTGAAGAAAAAAAAAATTGTTCGACTGAAGACTCTTGGAAAAATTGGACTAGGTTTGATTCTTTGTATTCTCTGGATATTTGGGTAAAATCGGTAGGGATTAATAGAGTGTTTCAGATGACAACGGAATTTCTTGGACACAACATGTTAGACCTAGATGCATCCATAATTACTCCTTTAGAAGGAGAATAATTAATAGCGCACCACTCAGCAAACTCTGGACAATTTGGGGTTTGTTCTACATAAAAATAAAATAAAAATGAACTGAATACTCCATGAGTATCAAGTCCTTGGTCTTTGAGAATTTTTAACTTATCTTTGGCATTCTCTACAGTATCATTTAACAAGATAGTGTTGAATATTTCAGAATCTTTATCCTCAATAAATTCATCAACCTTATGATACTCAAGATTCTGAACCTCTAAATTTTCCATTTCAACATTGAAATACTAGTTTAGCAGACAAATGAACCTACCTGGTTAGCTGACAAGTGTTTCCAAAGTTTGTCCACGGTGACCCCTTTTGCACATTTTGAATTCTCATTTTCCAATGCTCTAGAAAAAACAAATAGTTTGAATCCACGTGCTTTTCCCTTATATTATTTTATTCTTCATATTGACTGTGCATCTGTTTCATTCAAATATAATCTCACCTATATATATGGTGTTCTTCAATCTGAGATGTCCATCCCAATTTTTCTTAAATATTATTTTCAAGTTCAAACACTTTCTCTATCCATCTTATAAATTCTATGGTCTATTTGATTTATAACCATAGATTCACCTTAGCTTAAATCTGTACCCTTGATCACCTTCAACACTTTACATTTTCCGCACTCTCACTTTTAATTAGCAGAACCATTTTAAACCATTGATCTAAATTGAATTTTCATCTGTGTCGTCAAAATATGTGGCCCATACTTAATTCCAAAAATCTCAACCCCAACTTTCTTCTATGCAACTTCAAGTTGCGGAATTATTCTCAACCCTTGATTAAAAAAAAACTTTCATCTTTGTCATTCAATTTTAACAAGCCTACCATGTTATATTTTTATCACAAGATACAAGAGACACAAAGAGTTTTCCTCGGGGAAATCATAAAGGAGAAAAACCCGCAACTTCCTCAGAGATAGAATGAGAACCAATATCAAAAGTAAAACCCAAAAACACAAAGATGATCTCCAACAGCTATTCTCTCTCTCACTTCTGTGAGATCCTTCTCTCTCACTCATGCGCTATAGTTGAGTGAGTGTATGTGTTCCAAATAGAGAGTCTCACTCTCTATTTATACTAGTTTTCCACTTGACAATTACTTAGCAGGGCCAACCTCACTAGGAGACTCTAATAACCCTAGTACCCCTCAAATGTGGGGACTATTTCCATGACTTACAATGAAGGTTTAACCTCTGTGACTTTACATGACTTTATTGTATTAATGATTCTCCTGATATAAAAATCATGGTACAATGAAATACAATATAAGATATACAAGTGAATACATTCCGAAGTTACAAATACATCAACACTCCCTTTTAACTAGGAAGGTATTCTCTTTACACAATTAATCAGCACAAGTCTTCATTATTGGATCATCATAAAAGTTGGATCATCATCATCATCACTGCTCCTACTATCTCAAGCAAATGGTGCTATCTCTCAATTCTACTCATCATAGGAATTTCTAGAGAGCCCGCCCTTTTTCATGCTAGTTGTAGGTCTTAGCACTTATATCAGACCATGGGAGGCCCAGCCCGCCACCATATCGGAAATGCCCACCGCTTACATCTAACCATGGGAGGCCCATCCTTCCACCATGTCAGAAAGGCCCAACACTTACATCTGGCCATGGGAGGCGTAGCCTGGCACCATGTCAGAAAGGCTCTACACTTACAACTAACCATGGGAGGCCTAGCCTGGCACCATGTCAAAAAGGATTCATCACTTACATCTGACCATGGGAGGTCTAGCCTGCCACAATGTCAAAAAGGATCAGAACTTACATCCAACCATGGGAAGCCCAGCTTCCCACCATGTTGTAAAGGCTCTACACTTACATCTGACCATGGAAGGCCGAGCCTACCACCATGTCAGAAAGGATCACGAACTCATCACTTCCCCTTGGAAGGAACTTCGATCTAGAGAACACCAATATTATCCCTAAAGTACTCAAAAATTCACTCTGGCTAATGGATTGGTAAAAAAATCAACTATCTACTTGTCCGTTACAACATACTTGAGCTTCACTGCTCCTTTCTGCACCATATCTGTGATATAGTGATATTTGATCTCGATATGCTTCGACTTGTAAAGGAACATCGGGTTCTTTGATAACTTCACACAACTCTAGTTGTCACTATATATACAAGTAGCATCCAACTAGAGATCAAAGAAATCAGATAGTAGCTTCCTCAGCCACACTACCTCATAATTAGTCGAACAAGATGCAACATACTCTGCTTCAGCTGTACTTAGTGCCACGTGGGACTGCTTCCTGCTAAACCAAAATATCACACCAAATCGCATACTGAAGCAACAAATCGAAGTGCTATTCCTATCAATGGCAATGCTTGCCCAATCCGAATCCACAAAGTCCTCTAGGTTAATCTTCTAATTCACCTCATACTTGAGCCCATAATCAATTGTACCCTTCAGGAACCTGAAAATATGCTTTGCAGCAATCATGTGAACTTGTCTTGGATCCCTCAGGAACTAGCTCAATGTGTTCACAGCAAAGCAAATATCTTGTCTCATATTCATCAAGCACATCAAGGAACCAATCATCTAATGATACATTGTAGCATCAACTAACTCCGATGAAGCATCACTCAATAGCTTCAGGTTCGAATCCATAGGTGTGTTCATGGCCTTGCAGTCCATCATCCCGAACCTCTTCGGGATCTCTACTACATACTTCCCTTTTCCTAGGGAGATTCCATCTGCATTCTGCCACACCTCCATTCCTATAAAGTAGTGCATCATACCTAGGTCTTTCATCTCAAACTCAACAGCAAGCTTCCTCTTCATGTCAGCAATCAACCCATCCTCTCCCATCACAAATAGGTCATCCACGTATAGTAGGAGTATCACTAGCTTCCCTTCTTCAACCTTATAGTAATGGTTGGAATCCACTTTACTCTTGGTAAAGCCCAAACTAATCAAGAAGCTATCAATTCTTCCCTACCATGTCCTAGGTTCCTATTTCAAACCATATAGGGTCTTTTCCAATCTTCACACATGAGTCTCCTTATCATTTGTCTAGAATCAGAGTGGCTGGTCCACATACATTTCCTCTTCCACTACACCATTCAAGAACGCGGTCTTGAAATCCATCTAGTGTATCTTCCATTTCATCACTGCATCCAGTGAAAGTATTGATCTGATGGAAGTGTATTTGGCTACAAGTGCAAAAGTTTCTTCATAATCTATCCCTTCCTTCTGGGAGAATCCACATGCCAAAAATCTTGCTTTATATTTCTCTATGTTGCCATTTGTAGCATGTTTGATCTTGTAGATCCATTTGGAAGTTACAACAGACTTCCCTTCTAGTCTTGGTAACACATCCCAGACATCATTATTCATGATCGACTGGTACTCCTCGATCATGGCATCATTCCATTCTTTCTTTTTTGACACTTGTTCATAGTTGGAAGGTTCTTTATCAATGATATCACACAATAGGGGTACATAACTAAAGTAGGACCTAGTTCTCTTCCTTTCTTTGTGCATTTCTTTTGAATCCCCATACCTTTCTGCACCTTGGATAACCTCTCGTACCCATGCAGGTTTCATTTTTTAAGGATTCTTCTGCTGGGTGGATCTACAGGCTCCTGGGGTTCTTCTATTTCTCGGTCTTCTTCTGGAGTTGCATCATTCATAGTTGTATCTCGGATCCTAGGTGCTTCTACTTCTTCAGGTTCTTCAATAGGTCTCTTTCTGGATTTATTGTAAGCTGAGTCTTTGCCAAATGTTACGTCCCTATGGATGTCAATATTCTTGAATCCTTGGAAATATATTATGTAATCCTTCGAGCTTTCACTATATCCCACAAATACACCTTTCTTTCCTGAAGGATCTAATTTTATACTCTTTTCTTTTGCAATGTGTATCTACACTAGAAAACCAAATATTCTAAGATGACTGAATTCTGGTGTCTTGTTCTCAAGTACTCTATGCAGAGTACGGTTATGTACATACACAACTGTCCTAGCAGCTTCATCCTGTTATCAAGAATATTGCACCTTCTGCGGACAGAAGTTGTTCATCTGGTATGAATGGTTCAGATCCAGAACAAATAGGTGAACGACAAAGGATGAAGACCTTCCTCGAATGTTGTAGACACCTGGAATACTGCTTCAATTATGAACCTTTGTACCTGCAAACATATCAAAAATACAAGCACATCAAAGCTAGCAAAAAATCATCTACTTATCCATGCTAGTGACTAAGAAATCTAGCAACATATACATGTGAAATCAAAACAACAGTAATGTCGGACAGAAATCAGCTTTGCATTAAGAATGTATGGAGAAGCTTACAACCGTTTCCTTACTATCAACAAGCTCCTCCACAAGACAAACACTTCATCCCCATAAGCTCCAACATTTCTCTCTATGCTCTCCAATGATTTGGACTAGGTAGTCAATCCAACAGCATAACAATACCTCTATAGCTCTCACTCTCAACTATGGATATGAGCTTGTATTTATAAGGATCAATGGATAGGGATATTTGAGAGAATTGTGGGTGAGGTGGCTCCAACATCCTATCAAGGGGGATCTTGAGCTCAAACTAACCCATAATGATAGGGATTAGGGAGGACACGAGGCTCAAGTTCTATAAGCATCGAGAAACTTCTCTTTTTCCCATTTTACCCAGGTTACCGCTTGTGTTCCCTTATGACAGGTCGGTTTAGGTTAGAACCACTTTAAGACCAAAGAACATAGGCGGTGGCACCACTTTTCTATAACATGATACAGGAGGTTCTGAGCAAGGTACCGCTCATCAGCCACAAGGTAAGCACGGTGCTAGGTTTTTTCAAGTAGAATTGACAAACAGAGCATGTTTCCACTCCAAGTGTTGGGATTAAGGGAAAACATGGAAGTTAAGTGTCTCATCACATGATGGTGATAGGATTTAGGTATTACAGAATGCCCCCCAAAGCATGAGACTTAGAGGGATACGATAAGCGAGAGCTTTGAGAGAACAAGTTGTCACTTCAAGGTGAAAATGTCAGCTCAGTCAAATAATGTCATGAAGTAGGCATCTATAGTACATAAATACTTTTGACTCATAGACAAATGTAACCAACTCATGGATGTAGACCAATACAAGGAAAATCCGTGAGAGGAATAAACAAGCATGGCTACTAGAATACAGTGTAGATCCATGTGATAGAGGACTCAAAATATGACATAGCTACCAGACATACAATATAGATCTATGTCATACAAATGCAAATTTGAGCATAGACACGACCATACAAATGTGGATCCATGCTAGATATACAAAACTCCATCGCAACTTGGGGAAAGCAGTGAGTGCTAAATAACTACCCAAGGTCTTCATCTCATCTTCCACAAAGTATGATTCTATCCATATGATTACAATGATCTGAATTCGAACATGATAGAAGCCAGTTGATTACCAGCCAATGATGTGAACCATTAACAAGTGCGAGGGAGATCACCATTGATGTAAATGATTCCCAAGGTACCCTAGTACAATATACTGAGCATGAATAGATGTATTGATGTCAAACACCCAGTTGATTCTACCGATCAAAGGTCAATGATGTGAACCTATGTCGAGAGTGAGAGAATCTATCATTAAGGAATACATATCTGAAGGTACTAAGTTTTGTTTCTAATACTATTTCCTGGATGATGAGCTAATGTCGACGGGAATAGTCTCATCGAAGGAGGGCCATGATGAGTCCCACATCGATGACACGAAACTTGGAACATAGTTCTAGAATGATGTGAATAAGGTAACCATAAACTAACTCAAAAGTACTGACACAGAGACTGTTTTGACTGCAGAGATAAACTTCTTCAACTTCCCTTTGAACATCGGGCGGCACGATAAAAGACTTGGCAGCATGACTAGACAATAAAAACACACAGTGCGACGATGGACAATGCATTATTTTGAAAGACTCAAAGGAGTGACATGACTCATGAAAGTGGATTGTCATGGAGATCAGTTGAATAGCCAATTGAATGAAATGATATGTGGACAAGTGCCATGTTCAAAGGTAATGACAAACTACTGCCATTTATTTGCAAAATGATTCCCTTCCCATTTTCCCCCATCATGGTTGATGGGTGCCTCTTTTCAGTTTTTTGAGGTCAAAGAGGGTAACAAACACTCGTTATAGCTCATCCTAAGAGAAGTCCAAACTCATATGTTTTATGAACCTAAGAGAGGATGGGTTCATTCCCAAAATACGGTCTCTCAATGTTTAATTTAACGAGTCCAATGAAAGAAAACTCGATATCGTTCATGTTTAGAGAGTCTGAACGACCACGGAAGAAGACTCCATAAGGTCCTTTTTCATAAAATAGTTCACCTGATCCGAAAAAGTGATAACCTACCATCAGATGAACGACTCTTCAAATGCTTCAATGAGCATGAAGGAGACAAGATCACTCGAAAATCTTTTCGTATTTAAGGATCTCGAAAAGAGTTTAAAGAAGACTCCACTAGGTCTCTTTTCACGATGAGAGATTTTACGAGGATGAAAAGAATCAGAAACGGACTCGGACCTTTGAAGCTAAGTTTCGAGAGCATGACCAAAGTATCACAATAAATGCTCAAAATACTTTTTCCATTTTATGGTAGTACAAAAAAGTAAAAAACGAACTCCCAAAACTTTATTGCTACCACTCTTATGTCCTGCAATGACTCAAAAAACAAGTGTTAAATTCCCTAATAACTGACATTAAAGGATTACGACTGATAGATTTTGAGTAATAAATGATTTTAAAACAAAACTATAGTATGTCAAACCCTAAAATGTATATAAAAATCATGTAAATAGTAAAAAATCAAAACATTTTACCATTTACCCGTAGTGGAGAGCCTTTGGAGCATTTTCTGGGCCATATTTTTAGTCAATGATATCGGGAGCATCCACTGTCGGATTCACTCACCGTCAGTTCTAGGTAATAGCCTATACCCTACTCTTTCATTTCATGCCTTCAATTTTTATTTTTAATGATTTTTTGGGATTATATGTGTTGGGCTATAGGGTAGACCTAGGTTTTATACCTTTAAATTCGCACCAACAAAAGACCCACAGTTCTGGCCCTTTCGGCAACAACCTGCGAATAGGTTGCAGTCTCACCCGAAATAGCTATTAGGTGCTGCAGAACCAGATTTCTACAAGCAGAAGAGGGATATTACTGTACCTTTAGCTTTTAAACAGATTATAATTATAAATCACAGAGCTTAACATTCACTTATTTAGCTTCGCAGTTAGATGAACAAATAGTGCTTTGTTCAACCCTTTACTGGGAATTCACAGCGAATTTATTATATAGCAGAGATCTTTACATATCAGATATATAGATATTAATGCATGAAAGAACACACAGAACCATGACACAAGATATAATGTGGTTCACCCCCAGTGTAGGGGTTATGTCCACAGAACTGTGTTTTATTCAACTTTCTACAAAAACCACAGTTCTGATCTACGCACTCAGCTGCAGATCCCTTCAATTCCTCAAAGCCGCGCACACAGCTGCAGGCCTCTGCGCACATAGCTGCAGATTTCCTTAATCACCCTTAACCCTCTGTGCACATAGTTGTAGAGGTCATCCATGCACATAGTTGGGACTTAACCTTTTCTTACAAAATAGTCTTAGCTTCACATCAATTCATCTTACACCAAAAATCCTAACCTGACTTATTTACAAGAGTGCCTATTTATACAGCGCACTATTACAAAACCATGGACTTAAACCATGGGCACCCTGAACCCTAAACAGTGGATTTAAACCATGGGTTTATTACAAAATAAGGTTTTTACTCAACCCCGACACCCCTAAGACTGTCTTGAGTCATAAATCCGCGGAATTATCCATCCTAAGGATCGTTAGGGTACACGCCCCAACAGGCCCCTAAGACTCACCAGTGGCCCGTCCTGGGACACTCAGCTACTTTTCTGGTGGTGGAATATTGTTGGTGAAGCCTGGTGCGCTGCTTGCTGAAGCCATACATATGGTTGTTGGCTTCTTGTTCCTTTCCTTCGTGAAATGCTGGTTAAGGCCTTCTGGATCTATCAACGACCCCATCCTTCGATCTGCTTGCCGAACATTTGACAACCACAACTTAGGGTCCCTAGAGTTGTGTGTCAAGGTGCATATGAAAAACAGCCACCGTGATTCTGTCAAACCAGGAGGATACATATTGGGATGTTTCAGAGTTTTTCTGTGAAAACCGGTGTTATTCTTTGTACGGCATAGAGCGCACTTCTGCCTTTCTTCCGACCCCTTAGAGCGAACTTCTGCCTTTCTTTATGCCTTGGTCAAGCAAGGCTGCCCTGGTGGATTACTCAGAAGGTTCAGTAGACCTATCTCCCTGACCACTCGTAATAACTTCTGGACTTCTCAGTCATTCAACATAGTGCTAACTGAAGAAACTCAAAGACATACACAATGCATGAGTCGTAGGCCGATGTAGCTTCTTATAGAATCTCGAAAAAGAATATGTCATCATGGTGTATTAATGACGCCGAATCTAATGAAGTGTTGAAAATCCTGTCCACACGGTGCCATATTTTCCCAAGATCTCATTATTGCAAGTAGTGAGGGCAGTTCGCGTGCCAGTGCCGCCAGTCTAGTTTGTCCCATCTGTCACATTTTAAGCTGCGACACCCTTTTAATCTCTAACATAACTACTAGATTCAGCTTCGCCTTGACAAGAACCTTTGACACAATAATAACCTTCAAACTTTGACAGTCTTCCACACTTCATAGTTTTGAGGACAACTTCATTATAGTCTAGCACTCAATTTCAACTATTCTTGGTGCTTAGACTATCCTTCTTGGGGTTACTTCTGATTAGGAGGTCCTGGCCTATCCTTATACTTCTTTAAATGACTTCCATTTACCATACAGGGTAAAATTTCTCCATTCATCTTAGCTAACTGGACTGCTCCTCCATCAGTAACTTTCTGCACTATGTATGGTCCTTTCCAATGTGTCTTGAACTTACCCGAGAATTTCATGAATTTGCTGTCATATAAGAGAAAAAGATCACCATTCTGGAACTGCTTCTTCTTGATATGTCTATCATGCCATGCTTTTTCTTGAGCTTTTTGCACTTGCTGCTTGAACCCTGCAATAAATCTGTCCTCTTCAAGTTCTAGTATCTTTGTCAGCCTTTCTGTTATTATCTTTGGGTCATCTGTCTTTGTGAAAGCAGATATTCTAAGGCTAGGAACAATGTATTCCATGGGCATGACTGCTTCTTGCCCATAGACCAACCTAAAAGGTGTATGGCCTGTCAATTTCTTGTAGGTAGTCCTATAAGCCCATAGTACTGCTGGAATTCTAAGACCCCAGTCGTTTCTGTTAATGTTGCAAACCTTCGTCAGAGCCTGTTCAAGGATCTCGTTAAAAGCTTCGACAGTCCCATTTGCTTGTGGATGATAGGCAGTACTCTTCTGATGATATACCTGAAATTCTTCAGTCAATACTTCAATAGTCTTATTTAGAAAATGTGAGCCCTGATCACTCATAAGGACTCTAGGACACCCAAATATGGACAAGATGTTATCGAAGATGAACTTTGCAGCTGTAGCAGCACTACAGTTCTTGACTGGTTGAGCTTCGGCCCATCGGGTGAGGTAATCAGTTGCTATAATAATGTATCTTGCTCCTGATTTCTTCGCGGGGGGGTTGATAGGTCCAACAAAATCAATATCCCATTTGTCAAAGGGTTGTAAAGTTACCTACGGAACCAGAGGCATCTCATCCCTCCTGGATGGTTTTCCCGTCCTTTGACAGGTGTCGCAACTACGGCAATATTCTCTTGCATCCTTGTGAATTGTGGGCCACCACAATCCGGCTGTCAAAATCTTCTGTGCTATAGCTTTTCCTACGTAATGACCTCCTGCTGCCCCAGAATGTGCCTCAGCCAAAATTAACGGCTTTTCATGTTCTAGGACACATCTGCACAATATTTCATCTGGTCCCATCTTATATAATTGTCCTTCTATTAAGGTAAAGTCAGCTGCATGAACCACCAGCTGCTTCTTCTGTTGTGTTGTCATCTCGGCGGGTGGAAAAACTGTAGACAAATACTGAGCAATATCCTGAAAGTATTCATCAACCATCTGGATGGTAAACAACTGGGCATTAAGAAGACCCTCATCCAAGCTGGTATGTTCTTCTCCTGACTCAAGCCTCGACAAGTGGTCAGGTCCTAGATTCAGTCTTCCTGGTTTGACTATGATCTCAAAGTCATATTCCTGAAACAAAATCAGCCATCTGCATATCCTTCCACCTAGCACAGGCTTGTTAACCAAATACTTCAAGGAAGAATGGTCAGTAAACATCTTAAAATGAGATCCTAACAGATAATGTCGAAATTTCTGTAATGCATAAACCATAGCTAGACCTTCTCGTTTTGTTGTAGTATAATTTTTCTCTGCTGTGGACAATTGCCTACTTGCAAAAGAAATGGGGTGATCAATATTACCTTCACCTGACTGGGCCAATACTATACCCAAAGCAATGGAGGATGCATCGACATGTACATGAAATTCCTTATTCCAGTCAGGGAATACTAAGATGGGAGCAGTTACCATCTTTTCCTTCAAAATGTCCAACTTGCTTGACACTCCGGTGTCCACTGGAACTTAATATATTTCTTCAACTGCTTTTCCATCGAAGCAGTAATCTGAGCATACCCTTTAATAAATTTCCTGTAATATCCAGTATGACCAAGTGTAGTGCGAAGTTGTCTAAAAGATGTTGGAGGTGGCAGGATCACAATAAGAGCTATCTTCACCGGATCCATCATCAAGCCTTTTTTACATACAGTGTAACCTAGCACAATCCCAAAAGGTGCACAAAAGATACACTTTTTCAAGTTTAGGGAATTTTGGTGCTGTCTACATTTATCTAGCATAAGTCTTAAACTAGTTATATGGTCTTTTAGTAGCCCAAAGATAGTCCAATCATCAAAGTAAACTTCTAAGAATTTATGTATATATTCCTTAAAGGAAGAGATGACTACTCTAGAAAATATAGCAGGTGCATTCTTTAATCCAAAGGGCATAACTGTATACTGAAAGGATCCCATTTCTGTAGCAAAGGTTGTCTTATGTTGATCCTCTGGAGCAATTCTGATCTGATGGTAACCTGAAAATCCATCAGTAAAAGAGTACACTTCTTGACCCCCAACATTGTCTAACACTTCATCTGTGAAAAGTGTGGGGAAAGGATCATGTAGACAAGCATCATTCACCTTCCTTAGATCAACACAGATTCAGATTTCACCCTTAGTCTTCTTCTCTTGCACCACCATAGGACTGGCCCACTCAAATTCCTCAACGGGCTCAATAATTCCTGCAGCAAGCATCTTATCTAGCTCCAGCCTAACTTTTTCCTTGTACTTAGGGTTCAACCTATAAGGACGTTGTTTCACAGGCTTTGCATCAGGTTTCAAGGGGATCTTTATGACTCCTATATCACCCAGGATACCTTTCATCTCTGAAAACTTTGTTGGAAATAGGTCGTGATATTCATGGAGAAGTTGGGTCACTTTGCTTACCATTTTGTCGTCCCAATAATCTCCAATGGTATCATGCTTAGGCTGTTCTGCTGAGCCAATGTTTATGGTCCGCGTCTTCAAGGGCTATGTCACCTCAAGAACTTCGAATGCTGGTCCATGAACTTCGTAGTGGCCTTCTGACTCCGGAATATCAATGCTGTGCAGATCGTCATCCTCGTCAATTGAGAGGTTATAACATTCGACTGCATTAGCTTTTTGTGCCTTCCAATCCGGTTGGTATTCTGCTATCTCTTGATCATCAAACACCTTAGTATGGATCAACCTAATAGCTGCGTCTAAAGCAGGGAAAACCTCATTAATAGAAAATGTCAATACAAAACTATCAATAAGAGTATCCAAACTTACAGTACCCAGGCGAAGCTCGACTTCTACATACCAATTCTTTGCAAGAGGATCCAAGGTATGCACAAACCTATGTACCCACTCTGCATGAGGTACATGCTTCCAGGATTTGTAACATTGCTCCAAATGCTTCTGAGGGTTATTCTTACCGTTAAATCTACTCCGGACCTCCTGTGGTCGATCCATGAATCTAAGGCGAAGGGACTGTTGGCAAACTTCCCAACTATGAATGTATTGTTTGTGACCATTCCACCATCTGGTTGTTGTGGCTCTGAATGCTGAATCCAAAATCTCCATTTTCTGTGAGTCTGGTATCTGGGCTGATAATTGCTCAATAAACTCTTTTGGGTCTATCGAACCATCAAAAACAGGTAAGAGTCTTGTCTACGAGCCAAGCCATCTAAGAGACTTGGTAATTCTTGCACAACGGTGGCCATGTAGCTCATACAATCTGTTCTGCCAATTCTCTAGACCATCATCTGAATCCGTCATATAGGAGCTGTCACATTGCCAATCCATAATACCTTCGGCATTAGGATCAACATAATCTTCTTCCTTCGCTGTAATATTGTAGATATGGTCCAACACATCCTGATATTCATCTTGGAGGGGTTCTGTGTACCTTTCTCCTTGGGAATGATCCAATGGGACTATGACTCTCAAATCTTTCCCTTCGAAATTCATCTGTCTCTTCTTAAGGTTAATAACTGTAGCATTTGCCATTTCCCACTCAATACCTAACAAGGCTGGATAGGGTTTGTTGACATCAATGATCTCAATAACTTCGAAGTCTGCTACAGTACAGACGCCATCAATATCTACTGGGACATTAGGGAATCATCCTAGGGCACAATCTTCTGCTGATTGGCTAATCTCAACTGTATAGGTGACCAGTCAAGGGTAGGTTTTCCCATTTGTTCCCAGGTCTGTTTGGTTAAAACATTTACCTCTGATCCTAGATCCAAAATAACATCAGTCATATCATATTCTCCTATCTGAGCATTCAATCTCATTTCCCTGCCAGTTCTCCTGACTTTATTAACAGGTTTTTCCTGACCAGAACTTTGTTGACGTTCGCAGGAAGTGATAACTTTCTGCAACTCACTTAAATCATTCTAATTTCTTAATAGTTTCAGACAACTCTGTAAAAAGGAGGACAGGGTACTTACTTTATCTGTTGAAGCTTCTTGCGGTAGCGACTGCTGCTGATGTGGTTGCGTAGGTACTACTGATGTACTAGAATCCACAAAATCTTTCTGGGCTTCCATGAATGTCTCTTTCTCTTTTTCAAGATCAGAGGCAGGAAATTTCATGGGGGCCTTACGAACCCAAGCTTCATCAGGCTATTCCTCCTTAGTCTGTATGTGTGTTGTATCTCCGCTCTGGGTAACAACATTAATATCAGAGGCAGGAAATTTCATGGGGGCCTTACGAACCCAAGCTTCATCAGGCTATTCCTCCTTAGTCTGTATGTGTGTTGTATCTCCGCTCTGGGTAACAACATTAATGGCTAGTGCAGGTCTTTGCTTGACATAAATCATATGAATATTCTAACTAGGGGCATTGTTTCTTTCCTGAATCTTAGCTATCAACTGTGGGCACTGCTTGATCACATGATCTACTGCCCGGCAATACCGACATGTCGTAGTGGGGTTTCGATAGTCATGAGCCAGATGTCCGTCCTGGTTACAGTTATAACACACCACCTGACTGCGTCCTCTGCCAGCCATACTACCACGACCACGGCCTCCAAAAGCACCTCTACCTGATGCACCACCCCGGTAGCCATAGCCATCATTACTCTGTCCCTCATTTTGTACCTGATAGGCATCGTAGGTGTGTTCTCTCATGAGGTCATAACTACGACACTCATCTTCATTATGTCTTATGGACTTACAGAATTTGCAGTAAGGGTTCTTGGGTACTTGTCCATACCTCTATAGCAGATAGCAATCTTTTGGTCAATGCTGCCTTGTTGTTCTGCAAAGCTCACAATAAAGTACTTGTGGGGTAAACAGGTTTGGCGCACCAGTATTCAGGTAATTTCTTACCATAGGACACTGTTCCTTGGCATGACCTTCGGTGCGACATTGTGTACACCAAACCTCATCGTGACCGATTTTTCCTTGTTTCATATCCCGAAGCTCTAGAGCCATCGCTGCCAACTGCGCTTGGATTTTAGCAATACCCGAATTGTCTACGACAGGGGCGGTTTCAAGCTTCATCGTGATTTCCAAAGCCTCCTGCTAGTCAGCAACCTTCTGTTGCATGAGTGGGGTTCGGATATGCGGTAGCAACGCTGTAATGAACCATTCCTTGTGCTACACAGGTCCAATGGTAAAAATGACTTGGTCTAGCAGAACTTTGAACCTCTGATCAAAGTCCCACACTGATTCACCATGCTTCTGCTGAATCTCTTTCAACTCCGTGATACACTGAGACTCTGATTTCGGATTCTTAAATTCCTTTATCATTGCTATTTTTATATCAGGTAATGCATGGTTCTGAGTGCTGGAGAACTTCATGAACTAGGTCAGAGCACGGTCTCTGAAAGAAGTAACCAGCTGCACTATTTTTGTATCTTGATCCGTAATGGACTTAGCAGTCCACACTGCTTCACATAAAAACCAGAACTGTTATGGATCCTCTGATCCAGTTCCTTTGAAAACAGGGATTTTAATGTCGTCATTCATATGGGCCATCACAGGTCTAGGGGGGGAGGCAGGGGGACTGGAAGTAGGCGGGGGGGAACTTACTGGGGTAGACTAACCTGCGACAGGAATACTCGGGTGACGGTGACTTTCAGACTGCGACGGGTTCTCAGGGATAATAGGTCTTCGCTGCGGGGTTACCGGAGGGTTTCCAACAGAAGGGGTTTCTCTGGGTTTTGAATCTACGGGAGTTACAGGGGGATATTCGGTATGCTGACCCTGGAAATAGGATCCACAATATCTCTTGTACCTTTTTCCACTTCACAGCAAACCACTTTGCTCGTCGAAGGTATTTTCACTTACAACCATAGGTTAGTAATACTAAATCTAACAGTCTGATTCAATTAGCAAGTTACCTTTTTCAACCAATAGCATTTTAATTCTCAAACTAAATGAATTCAAAAACTTACCCCTTGGTCCTTTGAAAAACTACCGCTCAGCTTCACTAAAGGAGGTACTCGTGTCGATGGCAAACTCCATCACAAATGCTTCAAGGGTTCGCGTTGTCCAGAAATCAACAGCGCGGGATATCTCGTTGTTCACCCTTTTTAGTATATTAATTCTCGTGGGGGTCCAAGCAAGAAACTAACGTTCTTGGAAGTTCATCCTTCTCTCTGTTAAACTGGATAACCACTGGTGCAACTCTATGTGGATACTACCAAAGAAAATCTCATAAACATAACAAAAAACATACCTTTGTAAAAATTCATTTGCACTACGACGCGGATCTTTGTTCTCTTGATCAGCGAATTTTAGATAAGTCTCATCAAGCCAATCACCGATTTCCTTCACAGAGGGTCTCTAGAACATAGCCCTCGAGGTACGACGTAAACCCCTCTTGAGCAGATACTAAGTTCAACCAGCAATGGAACCAATTTTTTAGGCTATAGGGAAGACCCAGGTTTTATACCTTTAACTTCGCACCAACAAAAGACCCACAGTGTTGGCCCTTTCGGCAACAACCTGCGAACAGGCTGCAGTCTCACCCGAAACAGCTATGGGGTGCCGCAGAACTAGATTTCTGCAAGCAGAAGAGGGATATTACTGTACCTTTAGCTTTTAAACAGATTATAATTATAAATCACAAAGATTAACATTCACTTATTTAGCTTCGTAGTTAGATGAACAAACAGTGCCTTGCGCAACCCTTTACTGGGAATTCATGGCAAAGTTATTATCTAGCAGAGATATTTACTTATCAGATATATAGATATTAATGCATGAAAGAACACACAGAAACAACACACAGAACCATGACACAAGATATAACGTGGTTCACCCCCAGTGTAGGGGTTATGTCCACAAAACTATGTTTTATTCAACTTTCTACAAAAACCACAGTTCTGATCTGCGCACTTAGCTGTAGATCCCTTCAATTCCTCAAAGCTGTGCACATAGCTGCATGCCTCTACACACACAGCTGCATATTTCCTTAATCACCCTAAACCCTTTGTGCACACAGCTGCAGAGGTCATCCATGCACACAACTGGGACTTAACCTTTTCTTACAAAATAGCCTTAGCTTCACATCAATTCATCTTACACCAAAAATCCTAACCTGACTTATTTACAAGAGTGTCTATTTATACAACACACTATTACAAAACCATGGGCACCCCGAACCCTAAACCCTAGATTTAAACCATGGGTTTATTACAAAATAAGGTTTTTACTCAACCCCGACACCCCTAAGACTGTTTTGATTCATAACTCTGCGGAATTATACATCCTAAGGACCGTTAGGGTGCGCACCCCAACAATATGGCAAGCCTTAAAATCATGGAAGTGGGCACCGCTCTTATCCCTTGCGGGATAAGTGATACCCCGCTAGAACAATGCTGAAAACATAGCGCACAGGAAATGCCACTGCCTGTCCTCAATGGGACACAGATGGTTCCAGCTGTGGATAAATATAAATGGTTGCACAAGAAAAACTAGCTCACTTTCATTGATTTTAATGATTACGAATGCTTCTAATTAGTCTTGTGATGGTTTTTGATACGTTCTTATTGATAAAAAATGGTCATATGGAAAGAGAGGAAACATGGCAATGACGATGATTTTGCTGAATCAAATGCAGGTTGCATAGCCGCATTGAGAGACTCTGGACTCTTAAAGTTCTTCTGCACACCCAATATGGTATCACATGAGTGACTACTAGAGCATATAATCCAGATGTGGAATCTAGAGCAACAATATTTCAAGGTTGGTGCTCACATATTGACAGTTGAGGCAGAGGACATCTACTTAGGATTTGATAGACCGCCACTGCATTCCTAGGACCAGGACATAGGGGAAGAAAATTCCCATAAAAATAGTGGTGGATGGCCCTCTACAGACCGTGTTGTTTACCATGAAGAGAGTGGCAGGAATCCAAGGGGTACACCAGGCATTTAGAGCACATATTCTCTATTCCATAGAGGCCATGGCACCTACAGTGTTCAACTGGATGGAAGCTCTACTTTCTATCTTCAAGGATCAACTAACCAAGTGTCGGCAGGGGGAGCTGAAGCAATTTGGTTTCGGTTCAATTCTAGCTTGCTTCTTTTTCAAGAGGGTTCCATAGATGAGACCCCAGGTGGTCTTTATAGAGTTGAGGGCACGGGATCCTTGCATGTAGAGGTGGGTCCAGATTATGGCCTGTATTGGAGCTGGTAGAGGGAAGGTAAAGTTTGGTGACCCATTCTTTCGATGGTTTAGAGATCATCTCCTCGTGGTAGAGGACTATGCATATGCGGGCACTGACTTCAGTGGTGAATCTGACCTACTGCTCTCACCTGGTGGACAGTGGGGTGATATCTATAAGAAACAAAAAGACCCTAAAATGGAAATAGTGTTTTTATGTTTTTGATGTTTTATATTTTTTATGTTTAGTAACGAGACTTGAATGTTTTCATGCAGACATCGAAGCATCACGACCTAGGGGGGCCTCCCCAATGGACAGGTGAGTTGGAGCCCATTTTGTACCATAGGGTGACGATATTACAGGGGAGTTAGAGGAGAACCTAGAGAGTTGACTCTAGAAATCCTAGATGCTTCTATCAATGAACTCCCACTGAGGTATCAAGCGCCTACAGCGGGAGTACCAGGTCGCTTTAGCAGACTGCTACATAGAGTAACCCCAGAAGTGATGTGTTACCATAAGCATCATTAGACAATGAGTGCATGATGTATCGACTGAAAGAGGATAGCTTCAGGACTTTTGTATGATGATTTTTTACCTGAAATCCTACACGCTTCAGATGATGTCTCGTGACCTATTTTTTGTAAAACATGTTCATATATATATACAGACTTCTACTTGGTGTTTATAAGTCTCAAGTGGTGAATGTATTTTACATGAGTTTTATGAGTCTTTTATAGTTTTTTTACAATGAACCATGTTTGATTTTCATGTCATGAATGGGCAATATGCCAATCTAGGGTGTAATTAGCTAATGAGCCAGTAGCTACATTATGTTCGCTAGCGATATGCCTATAGGTGATAGTTTCAAATGATATTTCTAACAGATGTACCCTCTAGAAGAGATGGAGAAGCATAGGATTCATAATTGTATAGACATGGTTTAGATGAAAAAATAGAAGTTGTGAGTCCATCAAGACTACCAAGTTCCGAACATCTTGGGAGGTAGCTTCAGTCAGAAGACCTATGACTATTCGAAAGTCGACGATATTGTTGGTAGCGGGACCAATCCAAACCGCTCATGAATTGACCAAATCATAAGTTGGGGAATAGAGAACCCAAGCAGCTGAGGAAAGATTCAAGGTGTGGCAGGAAGCACCATCAGCAAAGCCATAGAAAGCCATCTGCTCTGCATGACCAAAACATGGTATAAACAAATAGAGACACTAAACTCAAAACCATATTGAAAATACTTAAGCACATTGAAATTCAAGTAATATACATATATACAAGATACTATCCAAGAGAGATCTAGGCATAGTACCTCTTCAGGTACAACTCGTTGCGAGGTTGTCCTAAGGGGATTCCATCATAGTCCATGAGCTCATAGGACCCTTTCTCTAAAACTTTGGAAATATAGAAAGGACCGTACCACATGGATTCGAACTTTCCTTTCCCTAGTTTGTCATATCTCTGATCATAAGTCAAAACTAGGTCACCCTCGTTAAAGGAACAAGGTTGGACAGAATTTTCATACTACGCCTTGGCACATTTCTTGTGTGCCTCATTAACCAAGCCATCATCTCTTCTAATTTCATCAAGGTTGTTCAAGTATAAAAATCTCTCTTCCTCTACAGAACTATTTGGGAGAAGTTTGACATCAAGTTTCAAGGATGGAATCTGACATTGAATCGACAAGACAACTTCAAGTCCATAGACAAGTTGAAAAGATGTTAAACCAGTAGATGTTTTCACTAAAGTCCTGTAAGCCCAAAGAGTGAAGAAAAGGGTATGGTTCCAGTTGGATTTATGGTCTCCAACCATCCGATGAAGCATCGTTTTTAAAACTTTGTTAATGGCCTCTACCTGACCATTAGCTTGCGTATAATAGGGAGTAGAGTTTTCATGATGAAAACCTAGCTTGGCACTTAGTTCCTCCATTATTTGATTACAAAAATGCGATCCGTGATCAGTAACTATGGACTGTGGGACTCCGAATCTCACTATCACATGACTGAATAGGAAGAGAGTGGTAGTCTTACTGTCTTCTGCATATGTAGGCATGGCCTCAACCCACTTTGTAAAATAGTCAATGGCTACGATGACGTAACCATGCCCCTCAGTTGAGGTAGGATTACAATGGATGTAATCAATCCCCTATTTGGAGAAAGGGCCTACGGAAATGACGGGGTGTAGCAGAGCAGGATGAATGCACTTTTTCGGATAAAAATGTTGATAGGGTGGGCATTTCTTAATAGCCTCGTGACAATCTTTAAAGACTAAAGGCCATAAATATCCATCGTGAAGGATTTTCTAGGCTGTAGCCATCCCAGATAAATGACCTCCACATGCTCCAGAGTGGCAATAATTTAACACTTGTTCAGCTTCCTCATGGGTAAGGCATCGTCGGAGAATGGAATTAATACCACGTCTATACATAGTGTCATTCAAGATGATGTATTATTTTTCATGGTGATGGATATGGTAGCGATCGTCACGAGATAGATTTGGATGAAATTTTTGTGTTTGGATATAAATGAGCAAATCTCCATACCATGGGTCAGTAGTTCTTATCAGGAACAGGAATTCATCCGAAAATGAATCACTGGGCTCAGATTTCAATGAAGCACAGGGAATATCAAACATGAGCTTGACAAAGACCAAGGATTTCTTTGATGTGGCTTTGGCAAATTCTAGATCAAACTATTGTAGTATGACTATCCACCAGGAGAAATTTCCCCTAAGCACCTGATGAGTCAGGATGTAATACATAGGGTTCTGGTCTGCCAATACAGTGATTGCGTGGAGCAAAATGTAGGGGAATTTTTTTAACAGCAATGACAGTGGCCAATGATAATTTCTCCACATGTGAATATCGAGTTTCAGAATCCATAAGATTCTTACTAGAATAGTAGATCACGTGCTCCTGACTATTGGTATTTTCCTGCACCAAAACCATAGCGATGGTAGTAGTGGAGGCAGCAATATATAAGAGAAAACCCTTTGAATAATATGGGGGGTGTATCACGGGTAAATGAGTCAGATAATTTTTGATATTATCAAAGGCTCATTGGGCTTTCTCATCCCAATAGAACAGAGTGTCATTCTTAAGGACACGCATGTAACCGTGTGTTTTCTCTACAAAATTGCACACTAAACAACGGAGAAAGTTTTCCTTCCCTTGCAAACTTTGGAGTTCTATAAGGTTGGTTTGGGATGGTAGAGATAAAATAGCGGAAATTTTCAATGGATTTATCAAGATGCCATCCTTAGAAACCACAAAACCTAAAAGGAATCCCATCTCAACGCAGAAAACACATTTATGAGGATTGAGTCATATATTATAATTAGGAAATCTCAAGAAAATGTCTCTAAGATAACCAGGGTGTTCCTCCCATCGCTGTGAATGCGCAGGGAGCTCATCAAGGTACAGTTCAACAATATGTTTTATATCGTGAAACGCATAGGACATAGCACGTTGGAAAGTGGCTCCAACATTTTTTAGTCCAAATGGTAACTTCCTATATGCAAAGTTTTCCCATGGGAAAATGAATGCCATCTTGTGCTGATCAGTGGGTAAAATATCAATCTAATTATAACCTAAAAATCCATCCATAAATGAGAAGATGACACTTTCTGCACAGTTGTCGATAATCTGGTTGATATGCGGAGTGGGAAAGTTGTCTTTGGGACAAGATTTATTCAAATATCTGAAATCGATGCAGACTCTAGTGGTGCCCTGCTTTTTACTGACATGGACGAAATTCGATACCCATTTCATTAGGGGTACAGGATAAATAAACACTGCTTTGAGAAGTTTCTCTATTTCATCTTTGACAGCTACGACTTTCCGTGGATGGAATTGCCTTAGTTTTTTCCTGACAGGCTTAGCAGTGGGATAGGTTTTTATTTCATGGACCACAATGGATGGTTCTATCCCTGGCATTTCTTCATAAGACTAGGAAAAAATATCATGGAATTCTTTGAAAAGTGCCCTGTATGCTTCAGATTCTTCTGACGAGTAGTTCTACCCAACATGAACATGCTCAAGGGTACCATGCTTGGCTGATATGTCAATTGGATTTGTTTGAGTAATGCTGCATAGGTTTCCTTTAGAATTTGTGTCTTGCAACAATATAGGAGTTTGAGGTGTGTTGACAATATCAGTGGAAAAAAGGATGCACAGTCATGGTCTACCAAACTTTTGTTGAGGAGGAACGAGAATCTATGATGATGATCCTCCCAGATAGGCTCATTCGTACTCATGATCTCCATAATGGACTCATCGGAGGGAAAATTCATGGAGAGATAATCCAGAATAGGAAGAGAGGGTTCTAACCAATAGGGAAGGTGGTAAGGGTCCAAAGCCATTAGATGAAGTTTATTAGTGTGGTCATCGAAAAGTGTTTGAATAACGTTGTACATTTCTTCATGCGAACTCAAGGAGGTGGACTCAACAATTTGTTTTCCCTTGGGATCATAATCAAATGATGAAATCATATTTACTGTCATTGTATCTGTGTTAGGAGGAGTGGATGGAAAAATCCCCATAAGGGACGAATCCTTCAACATGCCTACCCCAATCGACTGGTAAGGAGGAAGGGACTAGCCTAACATAGGGATATTATTAGCCATGGAGGTAGTAACTTCCACCGTACAGAAATAAAGATGGTTAATGGTGACAATTCTCCCTAGATGTAGAAATTAGACAGTTCAGAATATTGTCAAAGTGATAGCAGTCATGGCGTAAAACCAATTTGTTCCTAGAAGGAGGTTGTAATCTAATGGGGCATCTACTAATTCCACTTGAATAGAAATAACTTTCCCCCCAAGCTCAATTGAAAGGTCTGGTATGAGACCATGGGGCTAGAAACCTGGTCCATCAAAGGATTTCAGAGTCGTAGGTGATGTTACAAGCTCAGGAGAGCCAATAGCTTTCCAACAAGACAAGGACAAAACCGAAGTTGAAGATCCTTCATCTAAGAGAGTTCTAAAGATCTTCTTTCCAACTACTTTCGTTATGATTTTGAAAGTGAGTTTGTGAGGTATTCTAGACTTATATTTATTGACATTGAAATGAATCAAATTAGTATTGTCTAGGTCTAAAGCTCCTAATGCAGTTAACAAGTTTTTGTGTTGTGTAGGACAACTTTGGAGTATTTCCAAGGTAGACATTGCACATGGTTCCTGAGTGAGGTCTTCAACTACATTATAAAATTGAGCATCTCGGGCATTAGGGTTAAAAACAACCTTCCTAAGAGTACTCTTGGGTGGATGCAAAACCATGTCAAGAGTAGGCTTCTCGATGGTTAGGGAAACAGTAGATGAGGATTCGGGAGAACCAGTAGAGGGAGCTTTTCCTGAAGCAGAATTGTCTTCTTTCTTGTCTGTAGGTTTGTCACAACTCTGACTTTGAGTTTGCAAACTAATAGTATCTGAGGACATCATGTGGATTTCCTCTAAAGAACTAGAGCTTCCTTGAATAGACATGTGGTCTATCAGTTGTTGTTGAGAGGGAAAAGGATCTGTGAGAACTGCAGGTGCGGGATTAGTTTTCAAAAATTGGGTGATTTCATCCTGACAAGGACACTCTTTTGTGAAATGGTCACCTCCGCATAGCATACATGGATATTTTTCTTTTCTTTTCCCTTTATTGTTTTCATTGGTGGTTGGTTTTGGATTCTCATGTTGGTTTCTAGGTTTTTTGTTTTTAGCTTTACCTTTCTTTTTATTGTTGTCGGGAATTTGAATACTCTAAATGGAATTGACCTCGACGAAAAACTTGGGAGTTGAAGTAGTAGAGGTGGAAGTCTGGGGTTTCTTGGCAGGTTTTGCTGCTGATGGGGACTGGATTGAACCAACAATCCCATCAATAAGGGTTTCTGCTGGTGTCTTTTCAGGATCGGTGCTTGGGAGAGGAGCTTGAGCGATCAAGTCATACAAAGTTTCGGCCTAGGAATAGACCAAGTCCAGATATTGGGCTTGACTAATTTCTTTCTCTTTAGTAATGGCACCATCCATAGACACATCTCAGGTAATTGCAGGCAACAAAGACTTAGTAAACCAATAAGCTAACAATTGATCTGTTATAGGAGCCTTAATAAGTCTTCTCTACCTTCTCCACTCATGGATATCATCATATATGTTGGTGGAGGTGTTCTATCATAGAGAAGTTAAGAGATCAGTTCTCATTTCATAACGGATAAGAAGCTGAAAGTGCGTAAAAAAAATTGCCAATGAGCCAAAATCCACAAACGAATGTTGCAGAAGTTCAATGTACCATTTCGTAGTTGTACCAGTCAAAGTTCACTGAAAGAGTCTTAAATGAACTGAATCATCCATAAGGGAGTTTGAAGAACACCACAAATGGAATGTCATGACATGGTTTTTCAGATCATCTCCCTACTTCCCATCAGATTTTGGAATGTCTGATGGTAACTTTACTGGAATGGGAGGCCACGAGGGGTTATGTCGAATGGGATCATTAATCAACTTGGACAAATAAGGCAAGTCCAAGGTTGCTAGGAAAGGTAACTGACGATTAGGTTTCACATACTGGTAATATTGATATGGCATAAAAGTACCAATAGGACCATAAATAGACTAATAGACAGGTTTTTGTGATGAAGAACCACCGGAAGATCTACCTGCAGGGGGTTGATTTCTAGGATCAAGACCGTTAGGACCGCTGGGGCCTCTAGGAGGAGGACCACCAGGGCCTCTGGGACCACCAAGATTGTTGGGACCAACTGGACCACTAGGAGGAGGACCACCAGACCCTCCAGGACCCCTGGTAGGTAGACCTCTAGAGCCTCCGAAACCACTAGGAGGAGGGTCACCAGAGCTTTTGGGACCATTAGGAGGGAAGCCACCAAGCCCCTAGGACCACTAGGACCATTAGGACCATAAGGTGCAAAGCCACCATGCCCTCCAGGAAAATTAGGCCCCCCAAGGGGAGGACCTCCATAAGGTGGTCCTCCGACACCCCCCACAATATGTATAGGTATCCCCCCCATAGCTGGCATGTAGGACCAGTTAGGCTGGCCCATGGTATGAAAGCATTACTAGGATATGGAATTCCTATAGTATTGGGTTGATAATTTATGTTTCCGACAAGTACTTGATTTGCTGTGTAACCATACCCCCAAGAGGTTTGATTGGTTATAGGTGGTGCCCCCAAGGGATGACCTGAACTGGATGGGGGATTAACCACATTTGTGTGGGTAGGAGGGACATAAACTGTATAATGTTCTATATTAGAGGTATGTCCATGACTAGGTACAAATATGGTGACAGATAATGTAGGTCGTGCCAGGGGTTTCCCCCCAGCACTAGAAGGTATGGATGAAACATGAATTGAATGTTGAGCCCCAGGTGCAAAAGACCCTGGAGGATTCGGAACAAACATTAGAGGAAATTTAAACTCAAAATGGGCCTCCTAAAATGAATTCATAAAATAATAGTTAAAATAATAAAATAATATTTATTAATTTTGGAGGAAGAAAAGAAAAAAACTACTTTTTTGTTTGTATTTTTGACATATCTCCCCGTGTTTTTACTCAAATTTCGATCGGGAGAGCTCTTTGGATGCAGAATTAAATTTTGCATCCAACGAGTACCCACTCGGCATATGTTTGACGGACCCCGCTACCCCAAAAACAATAAATACCTGAAAAAATGGAATGATGACATCATCATTCCATTTTTTCAGGTATTTCTTGTTTTTGGGGTAGCAGGGTCCATCAAACATATGCCGAGTGGGTACTCGTTGGATGCATAATTTAATTCCGCATCCAACGAGCTGTTCCAGTCAAAATTTGAGTAAAAACACAGGGAGATATGTCAAAAATACAAACAAAAAAAAGTAGTTTTTTTTATGATACCTATCCCCAAATTTATATTAAAAAAGTGTTTAAGACCTATACGGTATTTCAAATTTAAAGCAATTTCATTGGCTAACACATGATGACATGGAATTTGATGAAAAGTTAAAAGGCCCATTTTGAGTTGAAATTTCCTCTAATGCATAATATGGTAGGTAGTGGGGTTGGTAGTTTGACCTCGACTATGTGGAGTCATAGTGCGATCTAGAATCAGTTCAATGGGTCTCATAGAATCATCAAGTGAACGATATGCCACAGGAACAACTATGGAACGAGGTGGTGGTGTGCCCAATATGTTGTCTATTTTCTTCTCAATTTCTTGTTCAAAGAGAATAGTTTCTTGGTATTTTCTATGTTCTTATTCATTTTGTGAAACTTCTTCAGAAAAGTTTAAACGGGTGCTAAATGAGGCAATGGCTTGTGCTATAGAGGTATCCCAAAATGGAGCATTGGGACCATAATCTGGACGGGTAGTATCATCAACATTACCTTTCTGTGGGAGAATGGAATGAAGTATTACCCCAAGAAGGTTGTTGGACCAAGGGAGGTGACTGCAAAGGATATGGATGTCCACTTTCTGCAACCACATTTTTTCTCGCTTGGGAGTTGGTAGCAGCTCTTTGGTCGATAGCTTCCATAGGATTTTCTCCTGAAGTAGGAATAAAATCAGGTGGCAAGCCCCGTACTCTTCTGGACTATCTTATCTCAGCCATTTTGTATAGTTCCTATCTAACCTAGGGTCTCAAAACAAGAAAACACGCCAAAAATTTCCATACTCAAGCTATAGGCCAAACAAGAAAATTTAAATGACAAAAGGAGTTCAAATGGTCAGGTCTCTCACCAGGATTGTCAAGAAGGTGCCACTTGCGATATACCTCAAGGGTACGTGCGTAGTAATCTCCCTGAATGTTGTTTTCATTGTATGGCTCCAAGCAAGATGGCCAAATGGATTTTCTCAGATAGATAAGGTATCCTAGTGGGGTCTCCCGATATACTCAAGGTACGTGGGAGCTCAAATCAGTAGTAGTGTTGTCTAATGCATAACCGTTCACAAGGATTCTTCCTATATACAATCGAGTGCATGAAGTACCTTTCTATATACCTCAAGTGTATGTGAAAGGCCGTTCGATATACCGATGGTACATGCAAGAACCAAGCGAGTCCCAGGATGTAATGCGGACGAGTAATGACAGCTCCTACGCTTAACGATGCTTGAACACGTCTCTAGCCTATCACTCAAATTGCTATGTAAATTTTAGCTTATAACTATTGTTAATTTTAAAGTCAACGGTTAGGTGAATGCATGGAATTTTGATAGAAAAATTAAAACCATGCAGAATGTAGGTGCAAATATTTCACTTTACCGTTCGTGGTATGCCTACCTACGGGAAGGAAAGAGAGTATTTTCTTTTCATTTTAAAAACAAAAAATCCCAAACAACTACTTTGAACAAATCAAAATCAAAGGCAAGCACCACATTCCAAGCTCATTTTTCTTTTTGAAAGCAATCAAAAGGGTAAGAGTCTCTTTTCCTAAAAGAAAAACAACAAGCACTCTACATGCTTATGCATTCTATTTTTTTTATTTTTCTTAAAACATAGATAGATCTAACTTAAAACTACAATATTTTTTCTTTTGGTGAGATAGTATTAATGCAAGAGAGACAAAATAACACAGAGAACCTGTAAGCTTGTGAGGCTAATCAGAGATCCAATTCCTTATGCTCAATAATGATAATGACCTAATCTCAATAATAATAAAAACTTTTTTAAAAGCAAAAAGAAGTCCTCTATGGAAAAAAAAATGAAATCAAGATGCTAATCAAATGGTTTTTCTTTCAGTATTTATAAAAGAAATGAAAAGAGAGCTAGTTGAAACCTAAGCTTTCAAAAAAAATTCATTTCACAATCACAACCAACAAGCATGGAAGCAAATGAATAAACAAGCCTAATCTAGCTTTTGAATTCTTCAATTGAACCACTCTTTCACCACAGAATTTCCAACCATGAGAAATCAGATTCTAACACACATGCCTGATAGTTCAGGGATGAAAGCAAACAAACTCAATTTTTTGCAAAAGATGATAAAAAACTATTTTTGGAACAAGGCCTACCTGGAACCATGCTGGAGGGGTCTTGACAGAGCCATTCTAGATGAGCACCGCTTCTGGATAATGGGACTCAAGCGGTGGCACTGCTTATGGCTAATAGAGTTGAGGCGGTGGCACCGCTTGTTGACAACAGCACATGTGTGGTTCCCTAAATAGGTCCAAAACACAAGGAGAATTAAAGATCAAGTTATAAATTGATCATATTAGGGAAAAAATTGATGAATTGACAGTAAAAAAGAGCAAATAAAGTTGAAATAGTTTAGATCTGAAAGTTTCAAACCAAAATTCACTAAGTCAGAGTTCAGATCTAACTAAAGAGAGTTGGAGATGGAGCTTGGATTTGGATAAGAGTTCAAGGACTAAGGAAGATCAGATCAACTAAGATTTGCACTATTCCCCAGTGGAGTTGCCAGATTTGTTATCAGGAATATTGCACCTTCTGCAGACAGAAGTTGTTCCTCTGGTCTGAATAGTTCAGATCCAGAACAAATGAGTGAATGACAAAGGATGAAGACCTTCCTTGAATGATGTAGACACTTGAAATAATGCTTCGATTATGAACCTATGTACCTACAAATATATCAAACATACAAGCACATAAAAGCTACCAGAAAATCATCTACTTATCCATGCTAGTGACTAAGGAATCTAGCAACATATACATGTGAAATCAAAACAACAGTAATGTGGGACGGAAATCATCTTTGCATTAACAATGTATGGAGAAGCTTAAAACCATTGCCTTAGTGTCGACAAGCTCCTCCATGAGACAAACATTTCATCCCCATAAGCTCCAAATTTTCTCTCTATTCTCTCCAATGATTTGGACTAGGTAGTCAATCCAACAGCATAACAATACCTCTATAGTTCTCTCTCTCAACTATGGATATGAGCTTGTATTTATAAGGCTCAATGGAGAGGGATAGTTGAGAGAATTGTGGGTGAGGTGCCTCCAAGATCCTATCAAGGGGGATCTCGAGGCCAAACTAATCCATAATGATAGGGATAAGGGAGGACACGAGGCTCAAGTTCTAGAAGCCTCGAGAAACTTCTCTTTTTCCCATTTTACCTAGGGTACCGTTTTTGTTCCCTTATGACAGAGCAGTTTAGGTCAGAACCGCTTCAAGACCAAAGACCATAGGCGGTGGCACCACTTCTCTATAACAGGATACAGGCAGTGCTGAGAAAGGTACCGCTCATCTGCCACAAGGTAAGCGCGGTGCTAGGTTTTTTCCAGTAGAATTGACAAACAGAGAAAGTTTCCACTCCAAGTGTTGGGATTAAGGGAAAACATGGAATTTAAGGGTCTCATCACATGATGATGATAGGATTTAGGTATAAAACAACCCATAGATGTATGGGAAGAGATTGATCATGATGCATTGCCCTTGCTGCTTCCATAATCATTCTATTCTTCCTTTCTGCAACTCCTTTCTATTGAGGATTATATGGAGTGGTAAATTCCCTCTTGATCCCTGAATCTCTACATAATTCTTTGAATTCATCTAATGTGAATTCTCTGCCATTGTTTGATCGAAAGGTATTGATTTTCTTCTCTGTGTGGTTCTCGATCAAGGATTTGAATCCCTTGAACTTACTGAATACTTCATCCTTGCTTTTCAAGAAATATACCCATGTCTTCCTAGAAAAATCATCAGTGGAAGAAACATAATATACGTACCCACTCAATGAACTGGATGAAATCGGACTGCATACATCGAAATGGATGATTTCCAATATTCATTTTTCCGTTCTCTCACTACTTGGAAATGTCTTCTTTGTGTTCTTTTATTTCACACATCCATTTCAAACACCTTCATGCTTTGCATGTATTTATGGAATACCTTCAACATATTTTCTTACAAGTGGTATTTCCCTATAGTGCACATGTTCAAGCCTTATATTCCATAGTTCACTTGGTTCTACTGAGTCATGGACCAAGACTTGTTCTGGTTGGCCCTTTAGCTTGTATAAGCCTCCCTCTTGCTCTCCAATCACTACTACATCATCTATAGTCTTTCCATTTGGCCACATGAGTACTTTACCATCTATAAATGCAACCCTCATGCCTTTTGCATCCAATGTAGATATGGAGAGGAGATTCTTCTTTAGTCATGGTAGGGACAATACATTCTTCATCCTCATAGAATTTCCATAGTCTAGCTTATAGGAGGATTCACCACTACCTCTTATGGGATACTGGTAGTCATCTAGAAGTTTCAATTTGTGGGGTGATTCATGTTTGCATAGTTTCATAAAATATTCTTTGAATCTCGGCATGTGCTTGGAAACCCCAATGGCTGTGAGCCAATCATTGCTTCCATGTGTGACAGTTCCTATGAGGGAAGAAATCAAAACACACTCTTCATCACTTGAATAATCTTCACTTTCTTGTTTGACTCTGTTTTTGGGAGGTTCATCATCCTCTACAATGTGAGCATGATGTCTTCTTTTGTTTTCCTTATTCTTATTAGAGACACCTTATTTCTAGGAAAATATCTGGCAAATTGTCCTCTCTCATCACATGTAAATCATATGTATTTAGATAGATCTGTATTGGATCTTCTAGGGTTATATTTTTGGTGAGAATGCTTACCTTTGGGATGATGATGGTGCCTTCTGATTTTCTTGGTGTGTACTGTGAGATCTTGATCTTCATTTCCCATCTTTTCTTCTCGAGCTACTATTCGAGCTTCTTCTTGTGAGCATTCCTCCCATATCCTACTAAAGGTGATTAGATTTTGTATAGCACAAATCCCTTCAATGAAGAAGTCCCATGACCTAGGGAGACCATTCAAGGTGGTCATCACAATTTTTGAATTCTCTACTTCTTCTTCTACTGCTTCAAGTTTATTTGAGAGACCCTTGTAAAGTATGACTATATAGTCTCTGCATTCTGGATCTTCACATTCTTCAACTGGTTTCTTAAAGTCATATTCTGATTTATGTTCTTTCCTTCGGATAGCTTGGTAAATGAATCAAATATCTCTTTAGGGAAGAAACTTCTAGTATAAAATGATCCTTGATAGAATCAGCAATAATTCTCTTGGCCTTGACCAATTTCTTCTTGTGTAAGGAGGCCTTAGCCTCATCTCCCTCTGGAACTAGAACCTCTCCACTTATGTAGGAGTCCAATTCATTTTTTTCAAGAACTAGTGAGGTCCTCTAATTCCATGCTCAAAATTTATCATCTCCCTCAAGCTTTTCATCAAGCTTGGTGTGATGAGACATTTTTAAATGAGAACCTCAAATGGAAATACAAAAGGTTTAGATCTTACCAATTTGAGATACTAGAACTGGATCTAGAGTTGATTTTCTATAGTGTTGGTTTTCTGGTTCTAGGGAAAATTAGGGTTTGACTTTCTTGGAGTTATACCCAACCAAAAACTTTGATCTTGGTATCTAAACTTCTATTTTGATGAAGAGATAAATCCTATGCTGGGCTCACTTGAAAAATCCTCTTCTGTGAAAATCCCTAATTTTCTGCTATAGTGGTAGGTCAAAAACTGAAAAATGCTCAAAATTATATTATGCTTTGACAAAAAGATGCACCCTTGAATGGAGATTCAACCTAGACTCCTTTTGTAAATGATATGTGGAGAGAGACCCAAAAAGTAAGAAGCCCTATCTTCTCCAGCTGCACAGTGTCTTCTTCTCAGGTTCACTCTGATACCAGGTTAGATTTTTACCATTTAATCAATATGGTCTAGGATCTTATCTGAGAGAATAACATGCATAGTAATAATCACAAGAGACAAGAGAGACAAATAGTTTTCCTAGGGGAAACCATAAAGGATAAAACCCCTCAACTTCCTCAAAGATAGAATGAGCACCAATAGAAAAAGTAAAACCCAAAAACACAAAGATGATCTCCAACAGTTGTTCTCTCTCTCACTTGTGCGAGCGCCTCCTCTCTCACTAATGCGCTACAGTTGAGTGAGTGTGTGTGTTCCAAATAGAGAGTCCCACTCTCCATTTATACTATTTTTCCCCTTGACAATTACTTACCAAGGCCGACCTCAATAGGAGAGTATAATAACCCTAGTACCCCTCAAATGTGGGGACTATTTCCCTGACTTACAATGGAGGGTTAACCTCTCTGACTTTACATGAATTTATTATATTAATGATTCTCCCAATAGGAACATTGGGGTACAATGAAATACAATATAATATATACAAGTGAATACATTCCAAAGTTACAAATACATCAACATACAATATTCTGCAAATTCCAACTTGGGATTTTATCCGTGCATGTTCAATCAAAGGAATCATTCTCTCCCATTGATTTACCCCAATTCAATATCCACCATTGAAACATGTGCTCCCTTTACACCATTCTGCATATTTGAAATGGGATTTTCCATGATCACTTTAGATCAAATAAATTCACCTCTGTCATTGATCTAAACCATCTTCGATCTCGGCCATTGAAACCTGCAGGTGTTTAACCAATTCGATAAATACAAAAAGTACTTTTCATCATGCAACATAGATTGGTGAAATGGACATCCACCATCGATATGATCTATCTGTTGATCACCACCATTAAAAAACAAGCCTCCTTACACCATTTCGTTGATTCAAGAACTCTATTCCACCCTACATGTTGAAACAGTGAAACAATTCATAACCAAAGATTTACTTTACCCTCCTTATCCAATGGACACTTGCATATGGAAGTTAATATGCTCCCACTTATACTGAAATTCCTAATCCTTTTCATTCAAATTCTTCATTTTCAATCACTATACATTTTGGAACAAATTTTCTTATTCTGGTACATTTTCAAAGCTGAAAAACTAGAATTCTTCAATTATTATTTAATCTCAGCTTAGAATTCTTCAATTATTATTCAAAAACTTATTAATATCCTCCATGGTCATATCATATAAAAATTGACATACCTTATTTCTCCTTACATTGTTTTATACCTCTCCAACTACTTAGCACAAAAACAGTTCTATAAAGTGGCTCCAACTGGGGATTCTATCCTCCCTGTGAGGTATCAAAGAACCCAGTAAACTAGGTGTCGAATCCATTAGGAGGCTCCCCATATTTTAGACTTCATTTTTTTTCAAATAAAGAGAAGGGAACATGGATACTCCTGTAGATATTAGGGCCTTCTCTTCGGGATCAAATCCTTTGCTCACCATTTGTACTATTTCAAAATAAAGAAATATATACAACTATGATACAAATTTTACCTCTTCCCTTCATGTCAACTAATGCTTGAGAAATCCTCCATTTATTGGACCTCCTTTCAGCTAAGATCCATCCCGATCCTGCAGAATGAAAGCATTCTCCCCCATGTATGTTGCAATGATGTAAGTACCAACCCACATGTGATCAAATCTTCCATGCTTATCTTCCTTGGGGGCATCCCACTTCAAAACCAAATATTCAACCAAGAATCTCTCCTCTTTGACCTTCCTACCAAAAGTATTCTCAATTTTTCCTTGATGTATCTGTACTTTGCCATAGGATTTGTCCCTTAACTCATTCAATTTTATGATTTGATTGATTCTTCTCTGGAACTCCCGATGATGCTGGAAAAACTACTTCAGATCCATTTACCAACTGGAATGGTGACATTCCAATTTCCCTTTTTGTGCTGATTCTATCATCCCACAAAGAATATTTCAGCTTTGTATTTCGGGATCTCTTGTTATCTTCTAATAGCTTCTTAATAATCCTTACCAAGATTTTATTGGAACATTTTTCTAGCACATTCCCCTGTGGATAATAGGTAGTAGAATGGTTGAGGATGATATGATACTTATGATGAAAATTAATCATCTTCTTAGACTTGAAAGCTACTACATTGTCTGTCACAATCCTCCTGGGGCACCCAAACCTAGCCAAAATGTTTTCTTCCAAAAAACCCGTAATCACTGCAAGAGTATCCCTCCCAGTAGGTATTGCTTTAATCCACTTTGTAAAATAGTTTGTGGCCATCAAAATCCATCTATGTTGTCCTGAAGAGTTTGGATTTATTTCCCCAATGAAGTCTAGTCCCCACTACTAAAAAGGTGATTCTACAGATATTGGATTAAGAGGAAGTGGAACAAGTTTCCTCTTACCATAAAAAATATGGAATTCAAGGAACTTAGTGATCTCTTTATAAAAATCAGAAAATAATGAGGACCAGAAGAAACCAGCTCTCAAAATTTTCTTTGTTGTTACTTTCCAAGAATGGTTCCCCCCATAATCTCCCTTATGAAACTACTCTATAGTCTGTTGGGATTCATTCTCCAAAAGACAACTTAATAAAACACCACCAGGATCTTTCCAATATAGATATTCATTCAAAATACAAAACTTGGCATATTTTAGCTTCACTGACCTTTCCCTTATTTTGCTTAACCCTCCAAGAGCCTGTAAATTTGTAGCACATACACAAGGTCAGAATACCATGGATATATGGAGAAATCAAGCATTATCTACACATATGTGTCAAGCTGGTTTGAATGACTGGTCAAGAAATTTAGTTGCAAGTATTCACAGTTGGAATTTGTCATCATCTTTTCCAGTCTGTGAACCTTAATCAGTTTGGTGGGCTTGATCTCAATGTCATACTCTAGTAACACAATAATCCATTTTGCCCTTTTTTCCTCCAGATCAGGTTGTGTGAATATTTCCTTCACCACACTGCTAGGAACATAAGAAATGATCTATGAATGAAGAACATAGACTTTGATACCTTTCAGAGATTTTACTAGAGCATACGCTTATTTATCCATTATGTCATATTTCAACTCCCCATCTCTTAACACTTTGCTAAAAAAGGCTATAGGTTGCTTAACACTTTGATCATTATTTTGTAATAGCACTCTAGCAATAGTGTGTTTAGAACCATAAGAAAAGATTAAAAAATATTTACTAAAATCTGGACTTACCAAATCAGGGGCTTCTGTGATAGACTATTTTATATCTCTGAAATATCTCTTTGTGTTATAGTTGATTTTACCACACATGGTTAATCACATATTTATGGCCTCCCATGTCCCTCTCTAAATTATTTAGACCCCATGGACTTATATTATCCTTTGATGTTCCAAGATCATCCCTAAAAAACCCCTGTTTATTGTTGTACACGACTTTTAACCTCATACTCGCATGTACACGTGACTTTTGACCTCAAACCTACGTACATAAAGATGTGTGCATAATTCCAAACATTTTTGGAATTTTCCTCATACGAGTCTGAATAACTTGACTCTTGTCCTTCCAAATTCGTTGAGAACGCTCGGATTCGACCCTCCATTGCCCTTTTGGAGCACTTTGTGTTCTTCCCAAGCTTTCCTTTATCTTGTGAGCTTTCTATCAAGAGATGGGGGATTGAGGTGGTGGAGGCCCAAGTGGAGGAATTGGTTTCTCCGATTCGTAGACGTGTCGACAGAGGTTTTCACTCTTGCAATATCTAATTTTATTAATAGAAATATATTTTTCTATCCAATTATGTGCATTTGAATATGAATATTGTATCCATGGACATGTTTAATTGCTTATACATTGTTCAATATATATGCTAGAGTAGGTATAACATATTATTATAGAGCATTATTGTCTTGTTTGTTGTTGTTGAGAGCGAATTGCTAATGCAAGTGTTAATTCGAAAATCTCAACGGGGATCTACTTCAACCGTCCGAAACAAGGTATGATTCGATATCTCTTAGTGTTAGATATTTGGTTTCTCTTGCATATTGGGAAAGATTGATTTTTGGTGTCTAGATTTCTCTTGTGGTACACCCGAAGTCATGTCAAGTCATAGTGGGTAACCCTCCGGTTGTCTAAGGGTTAAAGTCCCCGCAGTTCTAGGGCACTAGGGTTATTAGACTCTCCTAGTAGAGGTCGGCCCTAGTAGGGTTTTAGTCATGTCGGGATTAGTATAAATAGAGAACTGGAGTCTCTATTTATCACACAGTTGAGGAAGGAGAAGACATTGGGGCTAGACAAGAAGAAGATTACTGTTGTTGGGAGATCACTTATTATTTTGGGGCTTTTACTATTTTGGTGCTGATTCTATCTCTGAGGAAGCTGCGGGGTTTTCTCCTTTATGGTTTCCCTGAGGAAAAACACTGTGTTCATTGTCTCTTATGTTTGATTTATGTAATTTTTATTCTCTCAGTTAAAGATCCTAATAATGCTAGCTTAATGTTGAAAAACTAACATGGAATCAGAGCTAACCTGAGAAGAAGACACTGTGCAGCTGTGGGAACTAGGGATTCCGAGTTATTGGATCTTCCTCCACATATTTTTAGCAAAATTAAGGTGGAATAACTCTCCTCCTTAGGGAACATTTTTCTATCGAACCAGAATCCAATTTTGAGGTTTTTCAGTTTTGGACCTGACACTGCTGCCAGAAATTAGGGCTTTTCATAGAAGAGGAAATTTTCAGTGAGACTATGCCTGGATTGATCTCCTCCCCAAAATCAAAGTTAGAACAAATTTCAAAGCATTTGGGTGGACAGAACTCTGAAAAAGAAAAACCTTAATCTACTCCTGAACCAGCTTTGCAGGATTTCAGCTCAAGTTTCAGATCCGATATCTTGACCTGGTAAGATCTAAAATATTTTGTATTTCCATTTGAGGTTCTCAATTTAAGATGTCTCATCATACCAAGCTTGATAAAAATCTTGAGGGAGCTGATAACTTTCGATCTTGGAATTATAGGATCTCCCTGGTCTTGGAAGAGAATGAGTTAGACTCCTACATCCATGAGGAGGTTCCAATTCCAGAGGGAGATGAGGCAAAGGCCTTACATAAGAAAAATATGGTTATGGAAAAGAGGATCATTGCTGATTCTATCAAGGATCACCTTGTCCCATAGGTGTCCTCTCTCAAGACACCTAAATCTATGTTTGATGCCCTAACCAAGTTGTTTGAAGGGAAGAACATAAACCAGAAGATGACTCTGAGGAATCAATTGAAGAATGTGAAGATTCAGAATGTAGAGACTATCTAGTCCTACTTCATAAGGGTTTCTCAGATCAAGGAAAAATTAGAAGCTGTTTATGAAGAAGCGGAGTGTTTTCGCCTTTCACACACCTGGGTCACGTGGCAAAAATCTTCAAGCCACTCAGTGTGTCCTTGGGGGAAAGTCTCGAGTCAAGGCTGTCACCTTGTTCTTGACTCCTCCGTTTAGGCTCAACTCCTAACGAAGCCAAGGGGGGTAGACCCTATTAAGTTACTAAGGATGATTTCTTAGTGTGGTGATGTTAAACTGAAACAGTTACTTAGGAGTTTGAATATTTTAACTATAGACAATTTAAAGATGACAAGATACAAAAATAAACACACGAAAGCACAAAGCTGATACATAATATATATATGAAGCAAAAATGACCAGTGCTTTAAAATGGAGTCAAATCAATGAGATCAATGTGCTTTCATGTGCTTGGAGTGAATGTTTTGTGATTGCATCTTGGTATGTTTTAAGTTAAAATTGAAGTATGAGTTGATTAAATTAGGCAAAAAGGGGGGACTCCAAATATACCCGAGAGTACTTGGAGTATGCCCAAAACAATACCTTTACGGCTACCCGCAAGGAATATGTGGGCTGAAATGGAGTCTCTGGGGCTATTGTTCATAACACACCCATTAGGGTGTGACAGAGATCGGCGCCCTGAGGTCACTTTTCAGAAGTTCTCGCTTCCTTTGGGTATTTTGCCACCGTAGAGGTTTGATCTAGGTGTTGGATTTTCACCTGATGGTTTGTCAATTGGGGAGAGTGAGTCCTAATTATGCTAGTCACCCAAGTGCTTTTGATACAGCTTGACTGATCAGATGAACCGCATCCAAGTGCATAGCATACACACTGGATTCTTGTCAATTTTAGTAAGTTTTAAACTGGATGTTCTTGTTTAAAAGAAAAGCCTCCAAGAACCTCTTTAGATCCAAGTGGATCTCAATCGGGGAATCAAGGAGGGGTTAATTTTATAATTGCTTATAAAAAAAATATAGAAGAAATAAAACCGATACACAATTCATATTTCTTAATTAATCCTACCACGAATCTCTTTCCCCTTTCGGGTCAATTGGGAAATAGTGGGGTAAGTATTACGATTACTTTGAAATGTGAGATATGGATTATGGAATTAATAACAAGATCAAGTATACTACCCTGCAAATCATATCAATTCTAGTAAAAAAATAAGTAAGTAGAAAATGATGAAAAGGGCACCGACGCGAATCCCCCCAGGGGGGATGGGGAATGGGCTCGAAAGAGCCTATTCCAAAGAAAATTGTATTTATTATTGGTTACAATATCAAAGAAATGATACATAAAAAACCTCTTGGTCCTTATACAGGTTGAAACCAAGATCTTACAATTATACAAAAAATTTAAGAATTTTGTGAACAAAGGGAGACCCCTGGGGGGAATTTGAGCGCTCCAAAAGCTACTTCGGACAGAAGCTTCCATTATTTTCTGTTAGAAATGATAAAATAAAGCGATCATGTTAGAATAAAAAATTCCCAAAATCACTTTAAGAGTACCTTTGGATAAGCCTACCTTATCTCACAAAAAAATGAAGTTAAAACTAGATAACAGGCAGAAAAGGAACCAAGGAAAGCAAGCTTTCCTTGGGATCTTGGCTTGCTGTTTGTGCAGCAAAAAAAAATGCAATGATATTGCAGAATATTTAATTTTATAACAGCGAAAGGAAATCTAATGCATGCAATCTACAAGTTTCCTTTAATTTTTCATGCAAAAAAGACGATTTCCCTACAGCTAGATCTAGAATGCTTATGAAACCTTTTTAAGTGAAAATATCTAGGTTATGAGCTATGAAATATCAGATCTATGTATATTTTACTTTGATGAAACAGATCCAAATGAAATCACAGCTATGAACTGAACCAAGTAACCGGGTAAAGTGTTGATTTTGAGGGAGGAAGAAGAGGAGAAAAGTGTTGGTTTCCTTGAAGATCCGCAATAGAGCTTTCAGGTGGAATGTTGAGGGACTATGCCTTTGAAATTTTTTGAGAAGAATGAAGAAGCAAACTAGATCAGCATCCTCTCCAAAGTATGAACCTGCAACTCAGCCGAAATCAAAGAACTTGCCATGAAACTTGTGAGATCTGATTAGTACATACAAAGAGATTGAAGATAACATGCATATAAGCTTATAGGACATGCTAAATATAGATCTCTAAACAAGCATCCAAGGAGAGTGACAGTCAATAAACTTATTGAACAACACCTTTCCTATCAAGATTGTAACAAGCTAATTACCAATCTTAACCACAGATCTACAAGAAATTAGCAAAAAATGACCACAGATACAGGTTACCTCAGTGAAACAATGGCAATAATCATCCACACATGCAATGGCACCACACCGTATTGCCTACAAATCTTTTATTTATTTCAAATGAAGAATTACAGAGTTACAATAGCAGCAGCACCTCAATCCCAATTCTAACTCATGGAAGAGGAGGCTGTGCCTGGATATATACAGAATACAAGCCATCGATCCCAGGGGGGCGCAAATCCCAAGGAGATTCATCAAATTAGATAAGGGAGAGTCCATCAATGCCTGATCTGTGTCTAGCTGAGCCAGATCTAAGTCTCACTGAGTGCAACTGTCAATCGAGGGGCTGATCTAAGTGACACCTCAACCTGTTGATTGAAGAATCCACCGAAACTCATCCAAATGAGCCAAAAACATGTGGAGGAGAGAAGGAGGGCGAAATCCCCCATAAAGGATGTTGAAGATCAACTCTGGATCTGATTTGATCACCTCCTTCAGTCAAGGATTTGTCAGATCCATTCAATCTGCTTCAAATCTGACTGATTTCAATCAAATCGACCAAGAATCCACTGATTTATGATTTTGGATTTGATCCATTATTCATCAATTTATTAATTAAAATAATCAATAATTGATTTTTGGGGCTTTCTAACCTGAGTGATGGAAAATCACTCAAAACTAGGAAATAGTGGGTCCATGGGTTTACATGGTGCTCTTAGCTTGAAAATGAGCACCTACATGACTGAAACCAATTATTTGGCCCACTTTTATTACAAAATCAATTTTTCCAATTAAACTATTAAAAAATAGCCTAAGTTTTGGAAAAATTAAAATTTAATAAAAAACACTGAAAAAACTAAAAAATTGAAAAATTGGAAAACACCTAGGGGGACTTAGACATGTTCATATGACTCAAAAATGATGTCTAGCATGCTTATACATTGACACATAGACTCTAATAACCTCAATAGGCCTAAATGCCAAGCTGACCACCCCAACTTTGGAGGTATCGAGTGAAAAACTCAGAAATTATCAGTAGTTTGTTCAACAACCAATAATAACCAAGGGAAAAAATACCCTGGGATTATCGGATTGACAAATGAAGTCTAAGAGACCGAGTCTTTTATAGACACTATCATGCTAGAACATTTATTACAATTCCCCCATGGGGTATGAACATGTGATATAGTACAACAAGCACTTCCCAGAAGTACTTCCACATGTCTTCTGAAGTCCGAACAAGTTATCCTTGTCTGGTTCACCAGGATCACTTGATAAAAAACCACTAAGTACAACTTAGGTGGTAACATTCTGGCTCCAACTGTGGGATGTGTGCTCGATTTGGTCTTTGAGGAAAGGAGAGGATACGAGAACACCAGAATCTCTGTTTTATATACCCTGTAAAAACATCTCAACTTGACAAGAATTACCTCAGTAGCACAAGTTTTATAAAAAACCAAATGAACCATTAAGCTGATTTATTTAAACAAAATAAATGTAACTAACTAAAAGAAGCAAAGTTTTATTATAGCTAAGTATAAAATAGAAATGCAGAAAGTAAATGTTCTCTTTCAAGGAGCTTATTTTCCTACTCTAAGAATGACATAAAAAGGGTTAAGTGTAATCAGAAATCCAATGTAACCACCTAAGAATTTTATTAACATAAAAAAAAATCCTTGTCTTTGGTTACCTTCCAAAGTAAGGATACTTTATTCAGAAAATGCAAACCTGTGTGATGATCCAGAAGGGGCGGGATGGATGGGAAATCATAGGCATGAATAATGTCTTCAAACTTCCTCCCAAACTGGTAAGTGCTTGCGCAGGCTGCTTCTATCCATTACTGGATAGGGTTGATGTACAAATTGGAATGATGAGGCAGATTGACTACACCATCATACTGATCATCAAGGATCACCGGATGATAATTCACTGTATAATCCCCAAGCAGCTCCAAGTCATGAGGAAACTCTATATGTGAAGATGATAGTTGAGACTGATATTCTAATAACTACATCACATCTGTATTTTCACAAAACTGCTTCTCCGTGTCTTCATTACTTATACCCTTGTGCATCTCTTCATGATATGACTCTAAATGATCACATAAGAGTTTTGAATGCTGCTTTTCCATACTAGGATTTTCCAAGGTCTCCATATTCATGCTTCCCTCTATGGAAGTATAGTATATTGGACTTCCACAAATCTCTAAACAGACACTCCCCTTGTTGGATATAGCATAGATAGGATTCTTAATAAGATATCCACAAAAATCCCAATAGTCATCACCATCATCTATGTTAAATGTAATGGATTCCCCATTGCTGATATCAGGTTCTGATATCGAGTTCTCTTTGTCTTCATTACTGATATCGATATATGTTTGAGACTGATCATGTGGATAAACTGCATGCTCCTTTTTCATATCAAAGTTTCCCAAGGCCACATGGTCCATGCTCTCTTCCTTAGATATGCCATCAACAAAAACATTAAAGGTTTCTAGTTCATTATTTTCCTCTTTATTCATTTCATAGACTGGATTTTCCATGAATGTCCAGTATTCCTCATCAACATCTTTGTCGAGGATAAGGGAGTCTTCGTCACTTGTATCATGCTCCAAGCTATACTTGTACTCATTTTCATACTTATCTTCTTCAGAGAAAAGGTCACAAGGTAGTAAACCTTCCAGTCTGTCATCATTATATGGAGAACACATAGGAGTCCCATCATGTATATTACAGTTTTCATCATAAGTTTCACTATAAGATTCTACAATGGTTTCATCCTCAGGCTTGTACTGTTTAGATGGTGACAAAGGGTAGGCCTGGCCTACCATGTATATATGATCAGGCTTGCTTGAATTTGTTTCCTGATTACTGACCTCCGGCATCCCATGTTCTATAACCTAGTTTGCTATGTAGCAAGTGCTTTCTGGGTGGAACTGCTCACAAGGTCTACACCATGGAATTACTTCATCTACCAGGTTAGTTGAGTCTAACTGGTTTGGAATCCTAGGCTCTTGCTGAGGAAACTTCTTTTGATACACTTGATTATGTTTTGGCTGAAAATTCCTAGGTCCACTATTTCTCTCCAGTGTGACTATTCTATTTTGGATTTTATTCAATTGCACAGATTGGTGTGTCAGGAATTGGTCCTGACTAGTCATCACTTTTTCAAACATGCTAGTTATATTTTCCATGGGGTCTTCAGAGGCTCCCTTTTCTTCTGATTCAAAGGATTTTCCCTTTATGGAACCTGGAATGTTGGATTTTCCTGAAGACTCCATATTCTTTTCTATTTTCTCGGCCAATTCCTTAGCAGTCTTTAGATCAACTGGCTCTTTATCCCTTAACTGGTACCTCAAATCACCAGTGAAAGCTTCGATGTAGTATATGAGGATGGAGGCATCCATTGCCTTGATTTCTCTAGGGAGTTCCGCAACCACACGCCTGAACTTAGTATTAAATTCATCCATGGTTTCATTCTCCATCTTCTTTATATTATGAAGGGCAGCAAGCAAATGTCTTGGTTCTTTCTTTTCCCCCCATTTCTTCTTAAAACCTACTAGGAATTCATTAAGGGTTTTATATGAATCATCACCAAGGTTTTCATACCATTTCGCAGCATCATCCTCTAAGGATAAAGCAAAGAGCTTCATTTTGATATCTTCATGGTTAGAGGCAACATTATCGCAGTAACTGACTAGGTGCCTTTCAAACTTTCGGAGATGACTCTTGGCAGTGGTAGCATTATTGCCCTGAAATATGGGGAGCTTCTTGATTGCATCATTCGGAATGTAATGAGGACTACCTGCTATCTGAGAAAAGTCAAGGGGTTTGTAAAATTCCATCATCTTTTTGAGATTAGTGAACATGACTCTCTACAAATATGTGATGGATATTTGAGAGGGATTGGTCTCCTAAATATTCAAGGTTTCTATGAGAAGTCTGCCTATTCAATCATTCCCTAATAAACCTTTCAGGATCAGGGAGAGGATTGAATAATTGTTGGCGGTTTCTTCGGGTAGAAATTATTGAAGGGATGTTAGACACCGGAGTCGCCAGATGGATCGAGCTTTAAATTTTATGTTTTTTAAAGACTGGATCAATCAAAAGCTTTTTTTATCTTTTTAGTTGTTTAGAAAAAATCTAAGCTAAGTCGTATTCGGGAATAAAAACATTTATCCCCGGCAACGGCGCCAAAAACTGTTTCCTCCTTTCACACACCTGGGTCACTTGGCAGAAATCTTCAAGCCACTCAGTGTGTCCTTGGGGGCAAGTCTCGAGTCAAGGCTGTCACCTTGTTCTTGACTCCTCCGTTTAGGCTCAACTCCTAATGAAGACAAGGGTGGTAGACCCTATTAAGTTACTAAGGATGATTTCTTAGTGTGGTGGTGTTAAACTAAAACAGTTACTTAGGAGTTTGAATATTTTAACTATAGACAATTTAAAGATGACGAGATACGAAAATAAACACACAAAAGCACAAAGCTGATACACAATATATATATGAAGCAAAAATGACCAATGCCTTAAAATGGAGTCAAATCAATGAGATAAATGTGCTTGCATGTGCTTGGAGTGAAATTTTTGCGATTGCATATTGGTATGTTTTAAGTTAAAATTGAAGTATGAGTTGATTAAATTAGGCAAAAAGGGGGGACTCCAGATATACCCGAGAGTACTTGGAGTATGTCAAAAACAATACCTTTATAGCTACCCGCAAGGAATATGTGGGCTGAAATGGAGTCTCTAGGGCTATTGTTCATAACGCACCCATTAGGGTGTGACAGAGATCGGCGCCCTGAGGTCAATTTTCAAAAGTTCTCGCTTCCTTTGGGTATTTTGCCACCGTAGAGGTTTGATCTAGGTGTTGGATTTTCACCTGATGGTTTGTCAATTGGGGAGGGTGAGTCCTAATTATGCTAGTCACCCAAGTGCTTTTGATACAGCTTGACTGATCAGACAAACCGCAGCCAAGTGCAGAGCATACACACTGGAGTCTTGTCGATTTTAGTAAGTTTTAAACTTGATGTTCTTGTTTAAAAGAAAAGCCTCCAAGAACCTCTTTGGATACAAGTGGATCTCAATATGGGAATAGAGGAGGGGTTAATTTTATAATTGCTTATAAAAAAAATATAGAATAAAGAAAACAGATACACAATTCATATTTCTTAATTAATCCTACCACGAATCTCTTTCCCCTTTCGGGTCAATCGGGAAATCGTGGGGTAAGTATTACGATTATTTTGAAATGTGAGATATGGAGTATGGAATTAATAATAAGATCAATTATACTACCCTGCAAATCAGATCAATTCTAGTAAAAAAATAAGTAAGTAGAAAACGACGAAAAGGGCACCGACACGAACCCCCCCAGGGGGGATGGGGAATGGGCTCGAAAGAGCCTATTCCAAAGAAAATTTTACTTATTATTGGTTACAATATCAGAGAACTGATATATCAGAAACCTATTTGTCCTTATACAAGTTGAAATCAATATCTTACAATTATACAACAAATTTAAGAATTTTGTGAAAAAAGGGAGACCCCTGGGGGGATTTGAGCGCTCCAAAAGCTACTTCAGACAGCAGATTCATTTCTTTTCTGTCAGAACTGATAAAATACAGCAATAATTTTAGAATAAAAAATGCCCAAAATCACTTTAAGAGTACCTTTGGATCATCCTACCTTATCTCACAAAAAAATGATGTTAAAACTAACTAAACAGGCAGAAAAGGAACCAAGGAAAGCAAGCTTTCCTTGGGATCTTGGCTTGCTGTTTGTGCAGCCAAAAAAAATGCACTGATATTGCAGAATATTGAATTTTATAACAAAGAAAGGAAATCTAATGCATGTGATCTACAAGTTTCCTTTAAATTTTCATGCAAAAAAGATGATTTCCCTACAGCTAGATCTAGAATGCTTATGAAACCTTTTTAAGTGCATGATATAGGTTATGAGCTATGAAATATCAGATATATGTATATTTTACTTTGATGAAACATATCCAAATGAAATCACAGCTATGAACTCAACCAAGTAACCGGGTAAAGTGTTGATTTTGAGGGAGGAAGAAGAGGAGAAAAGTGCTGGTTTCCTTGAAGATCTGCAGTAGATATTTCAGGTGGAATGTTGAGGGACTATTCCTTTGAAATGTTTTGAGGAGAATGAAGAAGAAAAATAGATCAGCATCCTCTCCAAAGTATGAACCTGCAACTCAGCTGAAATCAAAGAACTTGCCAAGAAACTTGTGAGATCCGATTAGTACATACAAAGAGATTCAAGATAACATGCATATAAGCTTATAGGACATGCTAAATCTAGATCTCTAAACATGCATCCAAGGAGAGTGACATTCAATAAACTTATTGAACAACACGTTTCCTATCAAGATTGTAATAAGCTAATTACCAATCTTAACCACAGATCTACAAGAAATTAGCAAAAAATGACCACAGATACAAGTTACCTCAGTAAAACAATGGCAATAATCATCCACACATGCAATGGCACCACACCGTATTGCCTCCAAATATTTTCTTTATTTCAAATGAAGAATTACAGAGTTACAATAGCAGCAGCACCTCAATCCCAATTCTAACTCCTGGAAGAGGAGGATGTGCCTGGATATATACAAAATACATGCCATCCAGCCCAGGGGGGCGTAAATCCCAAGGAGATACATAAAATCAGCTGAGGGAGAGTCCATCAATGCCTGATCTGTGTCTAGTTGAGCCAGATCTGAGTCTCACTGAGTGCAACTGTCAATCGAGGGGCTGATCTGAGTGACACCTCAACCTGTTGACTAAAGAATCCACCAAAACTCATCCAGATGAGCCAAAAACATGTGGAGGAGAGAGGGAGGGATAAATCCCCCATAAAGGATGCTGAAGATCAACTCTGAATCTGATTTGATCACCTCCTTTAGTCAAGGATTTGTCAGATCTAGTCAATCTGCTTCAGATCTGACTGATTTCAATCAAATCGGCTGAGAATCCACTGATTTATGATTTTGGAATTGCTCCATTATTAATCAATTTATTAATTAAAATAATGAATAATTGATTTTTGGGGCTTTCTAACCTGAGTGATGGAAAATCACTCAAAACTAGGAAATAGTGGGTCCATGGGTTTACATGGTGCTCTTAGCTTGAAAATGAGCACCTACATGACTGAAACTGATTATTTGGCCCACTTTTATTACAAAATCAATTTTTCCAATTAAACTATTAAAAAATAGCCTAAGTTTTGGAAAAATTAAAATTTAATAAAAAACACTGAAAAAACTAAAAAATTGAAAAATTGAAAAACACCTATTGGGACTTAGACATGTTCATATGACTCAAAAATGATGTCTAGCATGCTTATACATTGACACATAGACTCTAATAGCCTCAATAGGCCTAAATGGCAAGCCGACCACCCCAACTTTGGGGGTATGGAGTGAAAAACTCAGAAATTATCAGTCGTTTGTTCAACAACCAATAATAACCAAGGGAAAAAATACCCTGGGCTGATCAGATTGACAAATGAAGTCTAAGAGACCGAGTCTTTTATAGACACTATCATGCTAGAACATTTATTACAATTCCCCCATGGGGTATGAACATGTGATATAGTACAACAAGCACTTCCCAGAAGTACTTCCACGGATCTTTTGAAGTCCGAACAAGTTATCCTTGTCTGGTTCACCAGGCTCACTTGATAAAAAACAACTAAGTACAACTTAGGTGGTAACATGGAGAATGCAGAGATTATGATGACAACACTGAATGGACTCCCTAGGTCATGGGATTCTTTCATCCAAGGAATCTGTGCAAGAAAGAAGTTAGTCAAGTTTTGCAGACTATGGGAAGAATTATCTCAAGAAGAAGCTCGGATAGCAGCCTGAGAAGAGAATATGGGAAGTGAAGATCAAGCCCTCACAGTTCACTCCAAGAGGGGAAGAAGAAATCCTCATTACTCCAAAGGTAAGAACTCTCATTCTAAGGATAACAATATAAAGGACCTATCTAGATTGAGATATTATACATGTGATGAAAAATGACACTTTGCAAAAGACTATCCTAAGAATGAGAACCACTCTCATAAGAAGAAGGGGAACAAAAGAAGAGATCATGCTCATGTTGTAGAGGATGATTAACCATCCAAGAAGAGATCCAGATATGAAAGTGAAGATTCTTCAAGTGAGGATGAATATGTTTTGATTTCCTCTCTCACAGGTAACATTACTCATGGCAGTGATGATTGCCTTATAGACAGTGGGGCTTCCAAACATATGACTAGATTCAAGGAATCCTTTCTAAGACTATCAGAACATGAATCACCTCACAAGGTGAAACTACGAGATGACTACCAATATCCAATAAAAGGTAGTGGGGAATCTTCATATAAACTAGACCCTGGTAAGTCTCTAACATTGAAGGAATTATTGTTTGTACCAGGACTCAAGAAGAACCTTCTCTCCATATCAACTTTGGATGCAAAAGGAATGAGGGTTGCATTCATAGATGGTCAAGTCATTATGTGGCCTAGAGGAAAGACTATCGATGATGCATTAGTGATTGGAGAACAAGAAGGAGGATTGTATAAATTGAAGGGCCATCTAGAACAAGCATTGGTCCATGAATCAGTAGAGCCAAGTGAACTTTGGCATAGAAGGATTGCACATGTGAATTACAGAGCACTACCTATTGCAAGCAGAGCTGTTAAAGGTCTTCCAAAAATCCAAACAAAACATGATGGGGTCTGCAAAGAATGTGCGAAGGGAAAGAACACAAAGCAGACATTTCCAAGTAGTGAAAGCAAAGAAAAGGAATTTTGGAAATCATCCACTCTGATGTATGTGATCCTATGTCATCAAGCTCACTAAGTGGGTATGCATATTATGTTTCTTTTATTGATGATTTTTCTAGGAAGACATGGGTTTACTTCATGAAGAACAAAGACAAAGTATTCAACAAATTCAAGGAATTCAAAGCCTTGATCGAGAACCATACTGAAACGAAGATCAAGACTTTTCGATCAGACAATGGCAGAGAATTCACTTCAAATGAATTCAAGAGGCTATGCAAAGACTCGAGGATTAAGAGGGAGTTGTCCACTCCTTATAATCCACAACAGAATGGGGTTGCAGAAAGGAAGAATAGAACTATCATGGAAGATACAAGAGCAATGCTTCATGATCAAGATCTTCCTATGCATCTTTGGGTGGAAGCTGCCAGAACAGCGGTGTATGTATAGAACCGTACTCCACATAGAGTACTCAAGAACAAGACTCCTAAAGAAGTCTTCTCCGGCAAGAAAATAGAAGTCAGCCATCTCAGAATATTTGGCTGTCCTATGTACATACACATCCCAAAGGAGAAAAGGACAAAATTAGATCCTTCAGGAAAGAAGGGTAGATTCATGGGATACTCTGAAACCTCGAAGGCTTACAAAATCTATTTTCCAGGGTACAAGAAGATTGACATCAGCAGGGATGTGACATTTGATGAAGACAAGGCTTACAACAAATCCAGAAGGAGACATGTTGAAGAACCTAAAGAAGCAGAAGTAGAAGCACCCAGAATTCATGATACAACCATGAACGAAGAAGATCAAGAAGAAGATCGAGAATTTTAAGAACCACAAAGACCTGTAGAGCCACCTTTGGAGAAGAATCCTCATAAGAGGAAACCTGCTTGGGTACGAGAACTTATCCAAGGTGTGGAAAGATATGGGGCTCCAGAAGAGAATCACAGAGAAAGAAAGAGGACCAGATCCTGCTCCGGGTATGTCGCTTTACTATGTGATTTGATTGATAAAGAACCTTCTAGTTATGAATAAGTGGCAGAACAGAAAGAATGGAAGGATGATATGATCGAAGAATATCAATCGATAATGAATAATGATGTGTCAGATGTTGTCCCAAGACCAGAAGGGAAGTCAATTGTAACTTCCAAATGGATCTACAAGATCAAGCATGTTACAGGTGGTTGCATTGAAAAGTATAAGGCAAGATTTGTGGCTCGGGGTTTCTCTTAGAAAGAAGGAATAGATTATGAAAAAAAATTGCTTCTATAGCTAGATACACTTCCATCAGATCAGTACTTGCTCTGGCTGCAGTGATGAAATGGAAGATACACCACATGGATGTCAAGACTGCTTTCTTGAATGGTATAGTGGAAGAGGAAGTGTATGTAGAACAACCACTCGGTTTTGAGACACATGGTAGAGAGTCTCATGTATGCAAATTGAAGAAAGCCCTGTACAGTTTGAAACAGGAACCCAGGACCTGGTATGGTAGAATTGATAGTTTTCTATCGAATTTGGGCTTTACCAAGAGTAAAGCAGATTCCAACCTTTACTACAAGGTTGAAGATGACATCCCAGTGATGCTCCTACTATATGTAGATGATCTATTTGTGACAAGTACGGATGGGTTGATTATTGATATGAAGAGAAAACTTGCTGCTGAGTTTGAAATGAAGGACTTGGGGATGATGCATCACTTTCTAGGTATGGAGGTGTTGCAGAGTACAGATGGAATCTTCCTTTGACAAGGGAAGTATGCAGTAGAGATCCTTAAGAGGTTTAGGATGATGGACTGGAAGACTATGGCCACACCTATGGCATCGAACCTGAATCTATTGAGTGATGCTTCATCAAAGTCATTTGATGCTACGATGTATCGTCAAATGATTGGGTCATTGATGTACCTGACGAACACGAGACCAGACATTTTCTTTGCTGTGAACACCTTGAGCCAGTTCTTGACAGATCTGAGAAATGTTCATTTGATTGATGCAAACCATATTCTGCGATACATGAAGGGTACAGTTGATTATGGGCTCAAATACGATGTGAATCAAAAGATTAAACTGGAGGGTTATGTTGATTCAGATTGGGCAGGCAATGCCATCGACAGGAAAAGCACTTCAGGATGTTGCTTCAGTATGGGATCAAGTGTGATCTCTTGGTTTAGTGGGAAGCAATCTTGTGTGGCACTGAGTACAGTTGAAGCAGAGTATGCCATAGCTTGTTCAGCTAGTTGTGAGGCAGTATGGCTACGAAAGCTACTGTTTGATTTATTTGATCTCCAGTTGGATGCTACTTGTATACATTGTGACAACCAGAGTTGTGTGAAGTTGTCAGAGAATCCAGTGTTCCATAACAAGTCGAAGCATATCGAGATCAAGTATCACTATATCATGGATATGGTGCAGAAGGGAGCATTGAAGCTCCAGTATGTTGTGACGGAGGAACATATAGCTGATGTATTGATGAAGCCATTGGCTAGAGTGAAGTTCGAGTACTTCAAGGAGAAGCTTGGTGTTCTCCAGATCGAGGTTTCCTCCAAGGGAAAGTGATGAGTTCCATAGCCATTCTGACATGGTGAGAGGATTGGTTCCTTCCATGACAGATATGAGTGCTGAGATCCATAGCCATTTTGACAAGCAGGTTAGATGTAAGGGCTGAGCCATTCTGTCATGGTGAGAGGATTGGTTCCTTCCATGAAATATATGAGTGCTAAGCCATTCTAATATGATTGTAGGATTGGTTCCTACATGATCAGATATAAGGGTTATTGCCATTCTTGGAATGGATTTGCATGGTGAGGTACCAGGAAAACTCAGTCTAGGACTGAGGGCCATTCTGATATGATCGTGATATTTTCTCTCACATGATCAGATATGAGTGCATGGCCATTCTGATGTGATAGAAGGATGTGTTCCCACTTGATCAGATGTAAGGGATGAAGCCATTCTATCATGGCTAAAGGATTAGGTTCCTCCCATGTCAGCTATGAGTGCTAAGCCATTCTGACTTAGTGTCAAATATAAGGGCTACCACCATTCTTTGAATGGAGCTACCTGGTGAGGTACGAGGGATCCTCAGTCTAGGAATAAGAGCCATTCTGATGTGACTGAGGGTTGTGTTCCCACATGATCAGATGTAAGTGCAGTGGCCTTTCCATAGATGATAGTAGTTTGGGTTCCTATCATGCTGGTGGTTGTAAGTGTTGAGCCTTTTCATAGATGATAGTATTTTGAGTTCCTATCATGTTGGTGATTGTAAGTACTATGCCTTTTCATATATGGTAGTATTTTGAGTTCCTACCATGCTGGTGATTGTAAGTGCTGATCCTTTCCATAGATGGTAGTAGTTTGAGTTCCTACCATGCTGGTGGATGTGAGTGTTGTGCCTTTCCACAGATGATAGTAGTTTGGGTTCCTATCATGTTGGTGGTTGTAAGTGCTGAGCCATTTCATAGATGATAGTAGTTTGAGCTCCTATCATGCTGGTGAATGTGAGTGTTGGGCCTTTCTGATATGATTATAGGATTGGTTCCTACATGATCAGATGTGAGTGCTGGGCATGCTTTTCTGACGAGTAGGTTAGATGTAAGTGCTGGGAGGGCCATTCTGAATTAGTGTTAGATATAAGCACTGAAGAAGACCTACATGGAGGATAGGTCTACAACCAGCATGAAAAAGGGTTGGCTCTATTGAACTTCCTGTGACGAGAAGAATCATGAGATAGCACCCATGATGATGATTGCCATGGATGATCCAGATCGAGTGATGATTGAGATCCATTGATGATGATCCAGCAGTGATGATCTAGATCTAGTGATGATCTAGATTGAGTGATGATCCAGATCCAGTGATGATGACCAGTGATGATCCAGATCCAATGATGATGTCCCATGATGATCCAGATCGATAGGTGATCCAGATTCAAAGAATGAAGATGACTTGAAGATGAAGATGACTTGAAGACGAAGATGACTTGAAGACCTAGAAGACTTGAGATGCCGATGACGAGATGATCCAGTTGATACAGAGAAGAAGACCAGTGCTGAAAATTGTGTCAAAAGAATACCTTCCTAGTTAAGAGGGAGTGTCGATGTATTTGTAACTTCGGAATGTATTCATCTATGTATCTTATGTATTGTAACCCGATGTTTATTCTGGGATGTATCTATAATGTAATTGAGTCATATTGTCATTCCCTGATGTTTCGATTGTGAGGATCAATTATGTAAATAAGTCATGTCAAGTCATAGTGGGTAACCCTCCGATTTTGTAAGGGTTAAATTCCCCGCATTTTTGGGGCACTAGGGTTATTAGACTCTCCTAGTAGAGGTCAGCCCTGGTAGGGTTTTAGTCATGTCGAGATTAGTATAAATAGAGAACTGGAGTCTCTATTTATCACACAACTAATCCACACTCAGGTGTAGCACATAGTTGAGGAAGGAGAAGACACTGGGGCTAGACAAGAAGAAGACTATTGTTGTTGGGAGATCACTTACTGTTTTGGTGTTGATTCTATCTCTAAGGAAGTTGCGGGGTTTTCTCCTTTATGGTTTCCTCGAGGAAAAACATTGTGTTCATTGTCTCTTGTGTTTGATTGCTATACTTTTTATTCTCTCAGTTAAAGATCCTAATAATGCTAGCTTAATGTTGAAAAACTAACAGTTTCTCTCCATAACAGAATTGGCAGCTCCACTGGGGAGAGTTCCTAGTTGTTTTTCTTTGGGGATTTTGGTATTTGTTGACGGGCCGAAATTGGCACAAATGTCAACCGAGAGACAACCCGATATGAAAGTTTTCAAATATGCTCTCAGTTGTTAGGTAGCTGCCTCTGACGGGATTAAGGCCCCATTGCTTTCCCTAAATTACTCCCAGCTACAACAAAAACTCAAAAAGAAAAACTAAAGCTACTGTTTGTTAACTAAATCTATAGTATATACATAGCAAACTGTTAAAGATAATTACTGAATTAGCTAGTATATTACACAACTAATAACTGGAATTAACCTAATAAAACAATTAATCTATGAATACAACAATAAATAATTAAGGAAATATTAACAGATTCAATGAATTTAGATAAGTTACACTATGAACACATGTACATTAATAACCAAATTGAAAGATAACTCATCAAAATATAAATGTGACAATCTGATTTAATAGGTTTTCTGTAAAAATACATAAAGAAAAACTACCATTAACCTATCCTAAATATCCTATCCTGATCAGGAGCAAAGAAACATTAATCCTGAAATCAATTTCCAAATAATGCTACTATAATCCTGATAACATTCAGAAGAAATTCTGAAATTTAACAAGACAACACAATGAACAATTAAATCACATATATTATGATGACAACATCACATTTATTACATGATATACATTTGCAAATGAAAACAGAATAAATCGACAGTTAAAAGCGATGCATCTGCACATTTCTTAAAAGAAAATATGACAAAACATAAAGAATGCGAAAATATATGACAAGATCAAACGATATTATAAATACATTTTCATAGTATAAAAACTACAAATATATTCATAAATATCACCAGTTTAAAAAGTGCTGCAACTGCTAACAAAAAATTGTTTTAAGCCACAGAAAGTGTTTGAAGCGATCTTGTCTAGCCCCTTTCCCAACCATCGATCCCTTATCTAGTAATACATGTCTCCTTTAAATACATTTAATATCACATGGAGATAGTTCTATAAAACTGGAAACTACAAAATCGAAATCTTAACCAATTTCATTAAAAATGACAAATGCCATTGTCATTTTTCTATATGCGTTATAATGTCTCAAAATTGGAAAGATTTGATTTATAGCAAAAAATCACAAAATGATAAAGACACTAACAATTTAGTGACACCTGGGAAGCATCAAAGCCAACCGATTTGTTCACGATACCCCAGGGATCATCCTCAAAATGAGCGATCCACGACAAATGTATCAACCATATAACTTGCAGCACTACACAATAAATAGAAATAATTAACACATAGGCAAGAGAAAAATAAAATAAACCACATAATCCATCAATCAAATCCAACCAATACCTGTAACAAAATAACTTTATTATCACTTGATTATAAACTTCAAACCTGAAATCTTCTTAAACATATATACAATAGTGAGTGTGCCCATTATAATTTAACAGGAGCATTAAACACCTGTATATTCACACCATTCGCCGGATTTTGTGAATGACCTTTGAATTGCATCAAATTAACCTGATCATTCAGCTCATGCACTTTTTCCTCACTCTTATGATTCTCATTTTGCAGTTTCAGGACTCTTCGAATCAACCTGTTTTTATGCTTCTTCAGACGCAGCAGACACTTATCATCGGAATCAGATTTCTCTTTCATCCTTGTATTCTCAGCTTTCATAGCATCATGATGTGATACCATTCCTTTTATTTATTCCTCCATCCTATGTATTTTATCCAACAAAGAGTTTACAAATAATGGGTGAATCATTTGACCAATTCGATAGGAACCCGGTAAATTCGCTTCTACAGACTTGCCCTTAACTGGAGGATCGACCACACGGTCAACCTAAAGATTCTTATCATACACATGAGGACTATTATTGGCATGGTTCATGATAGGCTCATGATCAATGTCAAGGCCATCATTAGGTGAGACAGGATTCCCTTCTTCGTCATCTAGCACAAATGTTTCAATGTTAATGTTATTGCTCATGGAAGAATTAATAGCACTAACCTTGGCTAACATACTCCTCGTAAACCTACCAGTAACCTTAACATTCGACCTTTTTCCCTTTTGTTTGCAGGTATTATCATTATGTTTCGGCATCACAGGGGATAATTTTAAAGACTTCCTCATACGCTTGGAAGGCATAGGAGTACCAGGACTACACACAGGAATGGGAAAAAGATCATCGCGGACGCTGGGGCTTACACAACCTTCGGGGTTTGACATAGGCTCGTGCACAGGTGAAGCCAGAGCTCGACAAGGCTATTGATGCCTAACACATTCTTCAGGGTTATCGAATTGACAATGGCAGAATACCAAGAAGCCATTCTATTTGAGAAAATCATCCCATGACCAGTTTTGTTTAGACAACTCTCTTTCTACCAATATCCTAACCAAGCCATGATGAAACAGACTGCGACTATTGTTCTTCGGCCCCTTCTTAATGGCCAAATACATCTTGGTCAAACTTTGAACTAAATAATAGGGAAAATTAACAGGAAAGCTGAGAAAAACAACCATCAACCTGAGGTGATAGACATAAGCAGAGGATAGAGGACCCTCATAGGTCACATACCTGTGAATAATGTCTAGAACCGGTTGCCATTCTTTCTTGAAATATCTCTACGATACACCGGCTCTAAAGGACACATCCTGGCAAGGGTCCTTCAACATCTGTCTCCATTCATTTACCTTCATCTGCTTATACTTGAACCAACCTTCACCTGTCAATGGAAAACCCATAGCCAGAGCAACTGAACGCTCATCGACCCTGAATTGGAGGTCGGCCACCTTAACCCTAGCATCAGCCAATGACTAAGCAAATAACCTAGTCACCTTAGGATTTGAGTCTGTAAACTTGTGAATTAATGGAAACCATCCGACTGCTTCAACCTTGGCTAAGAGCTCAAGGTTTCCATCAAGGAGTTTCTTGTCACTGGGTTCAACCATAACCACTGGAGCCATAGCTGCGAGCGCAAATGCACGTAGCTGCACACAGAAGAGATACCACAAATTGAAACACGACAGTAAACTGGACAGCGAGCATTTAGGATGCAAACCAAGCAGAAAACACAAGCAATGAAACCCAAAGCTCTCATAAACAAAATGCGCCATGAGAAAACCCAGACAAGACCCCTATAAACCCGTCATGGGCGGAGGAATATGATCACGCAGAATGGTAATCAAGAGAATATAAAGTGATGGTGAAGACTCTAGACTAGGCTCATTTTTCCATAATTTATCCGACACAATTGACATACAACCACACCTTAAATGAATCACAGGTGTTCAACCAGTAGGTAGCCATGATGCTGAGCATGTACTTGCAATTGAATATCATTTACAAAGCTACGTACGAGTGTAATGATACCATATCAATTTTCAATTAAGTGGATCGGATTTGTAGGTGACGACACGAATTAAACCAACCATAAACACTGAACCTATGTCGATCTTACCCTATGATAATTTCAATCTTCGAAGATGGAGAGCATACAAAATTACATAAACCATCAAACCAACCCCAAACTTCACATGCAAGAATATAAATTACGATATGGAGCATATTATAAAGATCGAGATCAAATCATAAGGTTGTATTGTACATAATTCGAAGATTAAACAACAATCCTTGGAGATAAAATTTGCATGAACTTTTGATAAGGTACCAAACAATACCATAATCGACCTTCCAATTTCACAACCTTATTAAAACCACACATAAAATGCAAATAAAAATATCAAGTTATAAGTGTTCGAATAAGGCTTATGGTCAGTTTATAGTAAAAGGTATGGAAATCAAAATGCTCACACCCTAATCTGAAAGGTAAGCCACTTCAAAATAATGATTTCAATGTAATAATTTATGTCAACTAACCATAGTTCACAAAGGTTGTAAAAAACATGGAATTTCATCGTTTCAGTAGCTCACGGAATGTGATTGTTTCAGTCGCTTCCAATTCCTTAGATTTGAAATAAGAAATTCAAACATTTCATCAAAACAAAATAAAATTTTGTTTGATGAAATTTGTTTTTAAAGGCTGTTGGGTAGGAGCACAACAGATGGCGACTGACTGGGTGGAACAGTTATCTCTGATTTATTGACCTGAAACCATGCAATCAAAACATTAGATCCCTCTTGTATACCATTATACAGAAATCAATATTTTAATATCTTAAACAGATTCAGGAATTTCATATTTCTAAAAACTTACTAGAAATTTATAGTTTAGATTATTTATTTGATAAAGATCAGGTCTGTTACAAAAATCAGTCCAAACGAAGTAAGACAGTAAATGACATGATTTTAAATAATAAAATCTCAATACCACAAGCATGGCCCTACTGCCAGGAGGCGTCCATAGCCTCGACAAGGTTGCTTCTAAGCCCAAACAATGCCAGTATCCCATCTGCCAGTTATAGATATACAATTTTTGTTAGGTTGAACCGTTACGATCATTTTTCCCCTTTTTTTATATATATTTCTAAATGCCATGGTTCTATATTGGTAACCAAGTAGTAACCATGTCAGTCACCAATCTGCATTATAGTAAATAAACCGGCTCGTAATGAGACCTTTTATCCCTTGGTGTTTGGCCTAAGGGCCACTGTCCAGGCTTGGTGACCGGAAATGACAATGTTACTGAATGCAAACCTATGATCCTGAACAGACTGGCTCGTTATGAGACCCTCTCTCCTTCAGATTATTTTAAGAAATCTTCAAATCCAACCATGGCCAGATCGTAGTTATATTTAATCTCCAATGAGATTGTCTTAGCAGATGGGGAGGAAAATCTAATTCTCTTCACAAGAGGGAGTGGCATAAAAGACTTAAATAGATAACCTTGACAAATACTGCCTTCCTCCTTTTGGAAAAATCTTTGCAAAGACCCATCTTATTAATTTACATCAACATAATTTAAGAATTTCTGGTAAAGTCTAGAAAGATGAAAAACTATTCACTGTTCAAAACATAAAACAGCATGACAAATTTCGGGATAATAAGATTATGATGCATGATTCGTATATCAATTATAGGATTTGATGAAAAGTCATCAGCTTGAAGTTTAACAAATTGATCATTCTCAAACATTATGCAAATAAAACAGCAAATAGATATGAGAAGGGAATAAATAAATAAAAAATAAACATGCCAAATGAAAATTCCACAAACTGAGAAAACCACACAAGGTATATACAGGATAATCCCTTAATGGGGATTAGCAAAAATATTTTTTTATAAGATGACCATTTACTGGAAGGTTCTCGATGTCTCCCTCCAGTGTCTGCAACCTAAATGTGTTAGGACCCAATTTTCCTACAATGATAAACGGTCCCAGCCATAGGCATTGGAACTTAGTATGTTTTCCTCTGTCTTCGTGCTCCTTGTCCCATTTGAGAACTAGGTCACCTACTTCCAGATTCCTAGTGGCTGATTTTCTGTGATCGAACCAGCGTTTAATTGTCTTCTGATGTTGGTCAAATTTTTTTCTGGCTAACTCTCTTTCTTCTTCCAGCTTAAGCAAGGTATTAATTCTATGTTCCATGGTAGAACATGTTGTTTATTGTACTGACTAGGAAAGCTCTAGAGAGGGTAAAAAAAGATGAGGAGGTAAGATAGCTTCCTTACCGTATACCAAGAAAAAGGGAGAGTTACCTATGGCAGCCTTGGGAGTCACCCTGTCAGCCCATAGGGCATTTGATAAAGCGTTGTGCCAATTTCTATGATGATTAACCACTGTGCATTTCAGAATTTTGATTAAATTTTTATTGGAAGACTCAGCTAATCCGTTACCCTTAGGATAATAATTAGCTGGATATTTTAATTTTATGCCTTTTTCCAATGCATATTCTGTTAACTTTACTGAAGAAAAATAGGTGGCATTGTCAAAAATGAAAGATTCTGGAACACCAAACCTGGTGACAATAAAAGAGTCAAGGAAGGATATTACTTGTTCTGAGTTAACCACTCGTAGAGGGATGGCTTCAACCCATCTAGTGAAGTAATCAGTGGCTATCAGAATGTATTTGTGCTGCTGTGAGGAATCTAGTGTAATTGGACCAACAATATCCAAGCCCCATTATTGAAATGGGACTTCAATAATAACAGGATGGAGAGGTAACACTGTTTTTTTAAGTCTACAGCCTGCTCTCTGACACTCCTAACATTTCCTAGCAAGGCCATATGCATCCTTAAACAAAGTAGGCCAGTAATATCCAGATTTAAGTACCTTATGTGAAGTGGTTTCCCCGCCAAAGTGTCCCCCGACTGGCCCTGCGTTTAATTGAGGCAGCACGCTATCAGCTTCATTCCTTTCTAAGCAACGAAGGAGAACTCCTTCAAAATTCTTTTTAAACAGAATATTATCAATCAGCTGGTAAGGTGCAGATCTTAATCTCAAAGCCCTTTTGCTGTGGGAATCTAAATGTTCAGGAGCATTTCCATGCAACAGAAAAAATTGAATGTCATGATACCAGGAATCAGAGGGGGCTAAGATTAGCAAAACTTCCCTTTCGAACAGAAAATGTTCATCGAAAAAATGCAGATCAGATTCAGAGACATCTGAAGATCCGGCTGCCAACTTGCAAAGTCCCTGTCCTTTGACAATCTTTAAAGGCTTGATTTCCAGGTCATACTCCTGAAGTGTTGTAACCCAATGGGCTCGCTTTTCACCCAGGTCCTTTTGCACCAAAATATTTCTGACTGCGGAATATGGCACAATAACCTTGGTGTGTGACTTCAGCAGATAAGGCCTAAAATGTTTTACTGACTTAAAAACAAAAAATGCTTGTTTATCTACTTCTGGATAATTAAGCTCTGCACCGTTCAAACCGGAACTCGTAAAAGCAATGGGAGCTTCATTGTTTTCCTGATTTTTCTGTGTTAAAACAGCAGCTTATGAAGAGTCAGAAGCAAACGTGTACAAAATAAATGGTCTAGAGAAATACGGGCTTATTAAGGTAAGGGGCTTCAGCAACATCTTTTAGTATATCATGAAAAGATTGCTTTTCTTCATCAGACCATTTTAAATCAGCATCTTTCTTAATCATTTTCTGAAGTGGTCTGACAATTTTAGTGAAACCAGGAATAAACCTCGAAACAAAATTTATCTTCCCTAGAAAATATTGCATAGTTTTCTTTGAATGAGGCATAGAAATCTGTGCTATAGCATGTGTATGTTCAGGGTCAATATTGATACCTTGTTTTGAAAACACAAAACCCAATAACTTACCTTCAGTAACTGCAAAGATGGATTTCTTGGGATTCAGGGAGATCCCATACTTCCTGCAACATTCAAAAACCCTCCTAAGATGTGTTAGGTGATCAGCTCTATTTTTTGAAAAGATAGTTATGTCATCAAGGTAAATGATGACAAATTGGCTGATTAGGCCTCTGAACACGATATCCATTTCCCTTTGAAACGTTGCTCCGGCATTAATTAAGCCAAATGGCATTTTCCTGTAGGCATAAGTTCCCCAAGGGGTTCTAAAGGTTGTTTTCAACTGATCTGCTTTGGATACTAGCGCCTGGTTGTATCCCAAAAAGCCATCTAAAAGAGAGAACATTTCAGATCCAGATACCTATTGTAATATCTTTTCCATAGGCAGAACGGGATAATTGTCTTTTTCTGAAACCTTATTTAGATTCCGGAAATCAACGCACAACCTAATATCACCATTTTTTTTTCTAATGGGGATGATATTTTCCACCCACTGGGCATGCCGTACTGGAAAAATTATTCTGGAAGCAAGGAGTTTATTAAGCTCTTTCTTAACAGCCGGTTCTAAGCTAGGGTGCATTTTTCTCAATTTCTGTTGGAATGGTTTAACCTGTTGTTTTGTGGGGATGACATGTTGCATTATGTTTGGATCAAATGTCTTGAGATCGTCATATGTCCAATAAAAAATGTCCTTAAACTCATTAAAGAGTCGTATGAAGGCTGTTTTTTCTTGGGGAGTACATGTACTGCCCAGATTTACACATTGAGGACTATGTTCGGTGCCTAAATTTATGACATCAAATTGCATAGTAGAGCTGTTGGTTTTACAGTTCCTTGCATCTTTAAATTTGTCTTTCAAATCATATAATTTCTCAAGTTTAATAACAGATCTAGGGAGAGTACTGACCTGATCAAGAGATTCTTCAATTGAACAAGGTTTATGAATTACCGCAAAGTTGTACAGATCTTCATCATGAGTCATTTCATCGATGACTGCATCCTTAAAAGTGTCCTTCATGGTCAAAAATTCTATTAACTGCTCATCATGGTCAAAAACCCTCCAATTGACAACATTATCAGGTATGGAAGGCCTGAAAAGCAGTTCAACAGAGAAAGAATCAGCAAGCATCCCTTCAGATGGAATTAACCTTGAAGCAACATTTGCTAGGAGATCTGCTTCCTGATTCAAATAACGAGGGATAGAATTTATGTTAAAAGCTTCAAATGATAATAATAAATTCCACACCTCTATCTGATAATTTCTTAGATGTCCAGCAATGCAATGTATAGTGTTACGTACTTGTCTAACGATAATTTCAGAATCTCCTAACACTACCAAAGCTTTAGCTCCTAGATCAATTTCCTTTTTCAGCCCTTGAATAAGGGATTCATATTCAGCAATATTATTGGTGCATTCAAATTCCAACATGCAAGCAACAAAGTACCTTTTTCCCTAAGGATCTATTAACAGGCAACCGGCCCCGGCTCCTTCCTTCGACTTAGACCCGTCAAAGTATAGAGACCAAAGGCCATCATTCAGGTCTAAATGTGCAGGGTTTCGAACTGGAATTTCGTCCGATACTTGTTTGAAATGAAAAACTTCGAACTGCTGTTCTAGATCTTGGACTTATGATGTTTCAGCCTCAAGGTTTCCAAAGAAGGAATCAACCATATAATTTCCCATTATAGTATCCATGAATAACACTGGCTCGTTTGAGTCATCCAGTTCGGTGACTGTGTGCTTCATATAATGCTCTCGATCAATTCTGATTTTTTTTGGATGACCATTATGAGGTATCCATAAATGTGACCAGTCCGTTGCAAAATATCCCTTCAATTTTTCAGACCAATCTCTGCTGAGGAATAAGCCATATGCCTCAGGGATATCTGCAACAATTATGTCAATGATGAAATGAACCTGAGGGTTTGAGGCTAACCTTATCAGCACTTTGTTCAACTTGCCTATCACTTTTACATTAGATCGGTCAAGTTGCACAATGCTCGTATCACATGGTACAGGGACTGCGTTAAGTTTTTTACATACTGAATATGGCATGACATTCTTCGAAGCCCCTGAGTCTATCATACAATTGTGTAATTTATGATTGCAAATTTCAAATGTAAGCAGAAAAGGAGGGGTTGAGGAATATGATTTCTTACCTATGGACGAGGCATTGACTAAAGATTTTGTTGGGTTGTCTTTGGAGCTAGCATAACTGTTTTGAGTGGAGGAAGATTTGCCATTCTTACTTAAAGAAACCCCTTGCATCGTCTTATCTCGAATCACAGGCAGTTTAAGGAGTTCATAGATGGAAATGTTGGCTCTGATTTTCTTTAAATCTTCAACCAAGTCATATTCTAAATCAGGAGATTATGTAGACTTAGTATTCGAAGGTTGGTTTTTTGTTTTGACAGTTGAACTGTCATCTGTATATTTTGTGGCAGGTTCCCCTGAGGGATGATCTTTTTTGCTTCTAGTGTTATATTGATGCTGATTGGCATTCACAATAGCAACATCCTCATCATCGGTCAATTCTGTGGTATCCCAGAAATGACTAATAATTTGAGGAGGTTGTTCTTCAGTGTTACTGTCTTTGCTTTGGGCATCCTCAGAATTCTATCCTGAAGATTGGGTTTCACTTTCGGCTGATGTTTCTAAGCCCGAGACCAACAATTTCAGGAAGCTATTAATTTCATCAACATTATTAGCTTCAGATGGTGGAATCTGTTTTGCAGCTGCATTTTGGAATGGTCTTCTAAAAGGCTATCTAGGTGGTTCTTTATTCAGAGTACTTTCAGAAGTACCTTTCTTCAAATCTATGTTTCATTAGATAGCTTCTTTATGAGTCTTTGGAGACTATCCAATTCTAGTGCATCTTGAACCTTTTTCTCAGGATTTGTGGTTTTGGAAGGACTTTCAACCTTTTTGTGAGAAGAAGATGTAGAATCAGTGTCTACCCTAGGGTTTGTCTTAATAGTAGACATGTCTTTCTTGACCTGAATGGCTTCATCAAAAGTTTCAGTGAGAGTGGGTTTGGCCGCTCTCCTGACAAACATGGCCATTGACACGGGTAGGGCTGAAATATAAAATTCAATAGTGACATCTTCAGCCGGCCTTGAGGGCAGGAATTCTGTTTCTAAGGGTCAAGAACCGCTGGTTAAAATATTTAACCTTCTCCTTGGTTTCCATACAGATCCTAGACAATTCTAACACCAACACAGCTGGAGTCTTATCATCTCCAAACTTGTTCATGAAATCCAACTCAAATTCATTCCAGTTGGTAATAGAACCAGCGGTAAGTGAAAAATACCAAGTCGAGGCTTTGCCCTCAAACGTGTAAGGGAAAAGTCGACAAACTACGTCTTCGTGATCAACATCCAAAAGCCGAACTGCTAGCATAAATTTTTTAACATGATCTTCTGTGGGAGCTTTCAGCTTGGGATTGAACTTGGGAAATGATTTCTCAGGGTGCTTTGGCAAAGGATGTTGATTACCTAGAACAACAACCACATCCTGAGCCAACCATGGCATATTGGCATTTGGGTTCAGGTTTAAACCTGCCATGTTCCTTGGTGATGGAGGTGGTGATGGTGGTGTTTGAAAAATGTGAGGAGGTGAATGTGGTGGTGATGGTGGTCGACCAGACCCTCCTGTAGCAGGTGGTCCTGAAGAAGATGAAGGTTGATTGGTGCCTATTAGAGACTGTTGTAATTGATGGTTAGGGAGGACACCTAAAGGTTGATCTTGTTCTTCAGGTGTAGACTCAGTATGGTGAGTGTGTGGACGTCTAATCTGTGGAAGAGGAATTTCGGTGGGTTGGATTCAAGTAAGATTTGAATAGGCCCTCATTAAAATCCTGTGGGATTCATTGATGGCCTGTTCGAACTGATCAAGTTCTTCAGGTGGATGGGCACCGCTATCGTTGAACTGATGAATGAGATTTCGAAAAGTATCATTCAACAGAGTCTCATCTAATTGTGATGACTGGAATATTTGTGGTTGAGATGATGACTGTATTTGAGGGGTGGAGGGCTGATCAATTTTGTTAATAGGATTGTTTTCATCAGCCATTTGCTTAAGCTGGCCCTCCTTCTAGCGCCATTGTTGACGGGCCGAAATTGGCACAAATGTCAACCGAGAGACAACCCGATCTGAAAGTTTTCAAAGATGCTCTTAGTAGTTAGGTAGCTACCTCTGACGGGATTAAGGCCCCATTGCCTTCCCTAAATTACTCCCAGCTACAGGAAAAACTCAAAAAGAAAAACTAAAGCTATTGTTTGTTAACTAAATCTATAGTATATACACATCAAACTGTTAAAGATAATTACTGAATTAGCTGGTATATTAATCAACTAATAACTGGAATTAACCTAATAAAACAATTAATCTATGAATACAAGAATAAATAATTAAGGAAATATTAACATATTCAATGAATTTAGATAAGTTACACTATGAACACATGTACATTAATAACCAAATTGAAAGATAACTCATCAAACTATAAATGTGGCAATCTGATTTAATAAGTTTTCTGTAAAAATACATAAAGAAAAACTACCATTACCCTATCCTAAATATCCTATCCTGATCAAGAGTAAAGAAACATTAATCCTAAAATCAATTTGCAAATAATGCTACTGTAATCCTGATAACATTCAGAAGAAATTCTGAAATTTAACAAGACAACACAATGAACAATTAAATCACATATATTATGATGACAACATCAGATTTATTACATGATATACATTTGCAAATGAAAACAGAATAAATCGACAGTTAAAAGCGACGCATCTACACATTTCTTAAAAGAAAATATGACAAAACATAAATAATGAGAAAAGATATGACAAGATCAAATGATATTATAAATACATTTTAATAGTATCAAAACTGCAAATATATTCATAAATATATCCAGTTTAAAAAGTGCTGCAACTGCTGACAAAAAATTGTTTTAAGCCACAGAAAGTGTTTGAAGCGATCTTGTCTAGCCCCTTTCCCAACCATCGATCCCTTATCCAGTAATACATTTCTCCTTTAAATACATTTAATATCACATGGAGATAGTTCTATAAAACTGGAAACTACAAAATCGAAATCTTAACCAATTTCATTAAAAATGACAAATGCCATTGTCATTTTTCTATATGCGTTATAATGTCTCGAAATTGGAAAGATTCGATTTATAGCACAAAATCACAAAATGATAAAGACACTAATGATTTAGTGACACCTGGGAAATAGAAAAGCCAACCGATTTGTTCACGATTCCCCAGGGATCATCCTCAAAATGAGTGATCCAAGAAAAACACATCAACCATATAACCTTCAGTACTACACAATAAAGAGAAATAATTAAAACATACGCAAGAGAAAAATAAAATAAACTACATAATCCATCAATCAAATCCAACCAATACCTGTAACAAAATAAATTGATTATCACTTGATTATAAAATTCAAACCTGAAATCTTCATAAACATATATACAATAGTGAGTGTGCCCAAAATATTATAATTTAACAGGAGCATTAAACACCTGTATATTCACACCATTCATCGGATTCTGTGAATGACCTTTGAATTGCATCAAAGTAACCTGAGCATTCATCTCACGCACTTTTTTCTCACTCTTATGATTCTCATTTTTCAGTTTCAGGACTCTCCGAATCAACCTGTTTTTATGCTTCTTCAGATGCAGCAGACACTTATCATCGGAATCAGATTTCTCTTTCATCCTTGTATTCTCGGCCTTCATAGCATCATGATGTGCTACCATTCCTGTTATTTCTTCCTCCATTCTATGTATTTTATCCAACAAACAGTTTACAAATAACGAGTGAATCATTTCACCAATTCGATAGGAACCCAGTAAATTCGCTTCTACAAAGTTTCCCTTAACTAGAGGATCGACCACAGGGTCAACCTGAAGATTCTTATCAAACATATGAGGACTATTATCGTCATGGTTCATGATAGGCTCATGATCAATGTCAAGGCCATCATTAGGTGAGACAGGATTCTCTTCTTCGTCATCTAGCACAACTGTTTCAATGTTAATGTTATTGCTGACAGAAGACTTAACAGCACTAACCTTGGTTAACATACTCCTCGTAAACCTGCCAGTAACCTTAACATTCGGCCTTTTTCCCTTTTTTTTGCAGATATTATCATTATGTTTTGGCGTCACAGGGGATAAGTTTAAATACTTCCTCATACGGTTGGAAGGCATAGGAGTACCAGGACTACACGCAGGAGTGGGAACAAGATCATTGGAGACGCTGGGGCTTACAAAACCTTCAGGGTTTGACATAGGCTTGTGCACAGGTGAAGTCAGAGCTCGACAAGGCTGTTGATGCCTAACACATTCTTCAGGGTTATCGAATTGACAATGGCAGAATGCCAAGGAGCCATTCTGTTTGAGAAAATCATCCCATGACCGGTTTTGTTTAGACAACTCTCTTTCTACCAATATCCTAACTAGGCCATGATGAAACAGACTGCGACCGATGTTCTTCAGCCCCTTCTTAATGGCCGAAGACATCTTGGTCAAAATATGAACTAAATAATAGGGAAAATTAATAGGAAAGCCAAGAAAAAAAACCATCAACCTGAGGTGATAGACATAAGAAGAGGATAGACGACTGTCACAGGTCACATACCTATGAATAACGTCTAGAACCGATCGCCATTCTTTCTTGAAATATCTCCATGATACGCCGCCTCTAAAGGACACATCCTGGCAAGGGTCCTTCAACATATGTCTCCATTCATTTACCTTCATCTGCTTATACTTGAACCAACGTTCACCTGTCAATGGAAAACCCGTAGCCAGAGCAACTGAATGCTCGTTGACCCTGAATTGGAGGTCAGCCACCTTAACCCTAGCATCGGCCAGCGACAAATAAAATAACCTAGTTACCTCAGGATTTGAGTCTGTAAACTTGCGAATGAATGGAAACCATCTGACTACTTCAACCATGGCTAAGAGCTCAGGGTTTCCATCAAGGATTTTCATGTCACTGGGTTCAACCTTAACCACCGGAGCCATAGCTGCAAGCGCAAATGCACGCAGCTGCACACAGAAGAGATACCACAAATCAAAACACGACAAAAAACTAGAGAGCAAGCATTCAGGATGCAAACCAAGCAGAAAAGACAAGCAATGAAACCCAACTCTCTCATAAACAAAATGCGCCATGAGAAAACCCAGACAAGACCCCTGTAAACCCGGCATGGGCGGAGGAATATGATCACGTAGAATGGTAATCAAGAGAATAGAAAGTGACGGCGAAGAATCTAGACTAGACTCATTTTTCCATAATTTATCACGCAATTGACATACAACCACACCTTAAATGAATCACAAGTGTTCAACCAGCAGGTAGCCACGATGCTGAGCACATACTTGCAATTGAATATCATTTATAGAGCTACGTACGAGTGTAATGATACCATATAAATTTTCAAGTAAGTGGATCGGATTTGTAGGTGAGGACGTGAATTAAACCAACCATAAACACTGAACCTATGTCGATCTTACCCTATGATAATTTCAATCTTCGAAGGTGGCGAGCATACGAAATGACATAAACCATCAAACCAACCCCAAACTTCACATGCAAGAATATAAATTACGATATGGAGCATATTATAAAGATTGAGATCAAATAAAAAGGTTGGATTGTACATAATTCAAAGATTAAACAACAAGCCTTGGAGATAAAATTTGCATGAACTTTTGATAGGGTACCAAACAATACCATAATCGACCTTCCAATTTCACAACCTTATTAAAACCACACATAAAATGCAAATAAAAATATCAAGGTATAAGTGTTCTAATAAGGCTTATGGTTAGGTTATAGTAAAAGGTATGGAAATCAAAATGCTCACACCCTAATCTGAAAGGTAAGCCAATTCAAAATAATCATTTCAATGTAGTGATTTATGTCAACTAACCATAGTTCACAAAGGTTGTAAAAAACATGGAATTTCATCGTTTCCAGTAGCTCACGAATGTGATTGTTTTAGTAGCTTCCAATTACTTAGATTTGAAATAAGAAATTCAAACATTTCATCAAAACAAAATAAAATTTTGTTTGATGAAATTTGTTTTTAAAGGTTGTTGGGTAGGAGCACAACAGATGGCGACTGACTGGGAGGAACAGTTATCTCTGATTTCTTGACTTGAAACCATGCAATCAAAACATTAGATCCCTCTTGTATACCATTATACAGAAATCAATATTTTAATATCTTAAACAGATTCAGGAATTTCATATTTCTAAAAACTTACCAGAAATTTATAGTTCAGATTATTTATTTGGTAAAGATCAGGTCTCTTACAAAAATCAGTCCAAACGAAGTAAGACAGTAAATGACATGATTTTAAAGAATAAAATCTCAATACCACAAGCATGGCCCTGCTACCAGCAGGTGTCCATAGCCTCAACAGGGTTTCTTCTAAGCCCAAAGAATGCAAGTATCCCATCTGCCAGTTATAGATATACAATTCTAGTTAGGTTGAACCGTTACGATCATTTTTTCCCTTTTTTTTTATATATATTTATAAAGGCCATGGTTCTGGCTTGGTAACCAGGTAGTAACCATGTCAGTCACCAATCTGCATTACAGTAAATAAATCGGCTCGTAATGAGACCTTTTATCCCTTGGTGTTTGGCCCAAGGGCCACTGTCCAGGCTTGGTGACTGGAAACGACAATGTTACTGAATGCAAACCTATGGTCTTGAACAGACTGGCTCGTTATGAGACCCTCTGTCCTTCATATTATTTTAAGAAATCTTCAAATCCAAACATGGCCAGATCGTAGTTATATTTAAACTCCAATGACATTGTCTTAGCAGATGAGGAGGAAAATCTAATTCTCTTCATAAGAGGGAGTGGCGTAAAAGACTTAAATAGATAACCTTGACAAATACTACCTTCCTCCTTTTGAAAAAATCTTTGTAGAGACCCATCTTATTAATTTACATCAACATAATTTAAGAATTTCTGGTAAAGTCTAGAAAGATGAAAAACTGTTCACTGTTCAAAACATAAAACAGCATGACAAATTTCGGGATAATAAGATTATGATGCATGATTCGTAGATCAATTACAGGATTTGATGAAAAGTCATTAGCTTGAAGTTTAACAAATTTATCATTCTCAAACATTATGCAAATAAAACAACAAATAGATATGAGAAGGGAATCAAAACAAATAAAATAAACATGCCAAAAGAAAATTCCACAAACTGAGAAAACCACACAAGGTATATATAGGATAATCCCTTAATGGGGATTAGCAAAAATATTTTTTTATAAGATGACCATTTACTGGAAGGTTCTCGATGTCTCCCTCCAGTGTCTGCAACCTAAATGTGCTAGGACCCAATTTTTCTACAATGATAAACGGTCCTAGCCACAGGCATTGGAACTTAGTATGTTTTCCTTTGTCTTCGTGCTCCTTGTCCCATTTCAGAACTAGGTCACCTACTTCCATATTCCTAGTGGCTGATTTTCTGTGATCGAACCAGCGTTTCACTATCTTCTGATGTTGGTCAAATTTTTTTCTGGCTAACTCTCTTTCTTCTTCCAGCTTAAGCAAGGTATTAATTCTATGTTCCATGGTAGAACATGTTGTTTCTTGTACTGACTGGGAAAGCTATAGAGAAGGTAAAAAAACATGAGGAGGCAAGATAGCTTCCTTACCGTATACCAAGAAAAATGGAGAGTTACCTATGGTAGCCTTGGGAGTCACCTTGTCATCCCATAGGGCATTTGATAAAGTGTTGTGCCAATTTCTATGATGATTAACCACCGTGATGTTCTCGATACTGGCTCGACTCGCCATGTCAAGTCAAATGTTGACCCTGGTACTACACCTGGGGGGACTTCCATTCCTTTCCATGTGGAGAGGTTTAGTAGCACTGGTCACATTACACCTTTCATCCCTACGGTGAAGGTTCCTTCACTCACACATCCTAGGCCTAGCACTAGTGTTCCTATTTGGGGATCAGAACCTAGACATGTGAATATTGGGGCCATGATTTATATTCCTTCACAAATTCCATCGTCTTCGACACCAATCCCTTTAAATGATTTTTTGTCAATGCATCCTCTTCCTTTCCCTAGTGGGCCTCCTGGCCGGAGTTCAACTACTATCCATGTACGTTCTACTTTTGCTAACATCGTAGTGTCACAGGGCCATGTGCCTCCTTACGTGTCAGCAGGACATGTATCTTCCCATGGACCATCTTATGGACCTTCCCATGGACCATCTCATGGTATATTTTATGGAACCTCCTATGGACCTTATTATGGACCATCTTACGAAAAAACCTACATACCTTATTGGTCTGAGTATTAACCCGTGTATCAGTCACCTAATTATGGCTTTGTAGCACCCAAGTCTCAAGGTACTCCAAATCATAATCCTTAAATGCAACCCTTTATGGGTCAAATGAGAGGAGGTTATTATCCCACTGGCCAAGGCCATGGTGTATATAGCAATCAGCCTTACGTGAACCAGTCTTATCAGGGAGCATGGAACCAAATGGCTCAACCTAGGCTCCCTTTCCTTGTGACTTTGAATCTACCTAATTTGTAGAGATTGACAAAAAATCCAGTATCTCATAACCCAGCATCGTTAGATGTTCCTACCAAACTTCCTTTGGACATTCACAAATTTGAAGGTAAGTTTGGTGAAGATCCCAGTGAGCACGTTACGAGCTTACATCTTTGGTGCTCTTCGAACTCCTTGAATGATGATTTTGTTCTTTTGAGACTATTTCAACGCACCCTCACGGGTCCTATCGTGAAATGGTATATAGATATACCTGGTTGGGTATATTATTCATTTCATGACCTTTTTATGACTTTTCTTAACCATTTTTAGCTACCTGTGCATTACGACGCCGGTACCAAACTCTTGTTGACATTTCGGCAAGACAAAGCCAACCACATTTTAGATCATATTCAAGAGTGGCGTAGATAGAAGAGGATGATTAAATCCTTTATATGAATAGAATTTCTTCTAGAGTGGTTCCTCAAGTCGTTGTTACCCTATATTGTGAAGGATGTTTCCACATTCGGAGTGAAAAATGAGAACCAAGCTATTTTTAGGGCCCAGCAGTTGGACTTGATTTATGATCAGGCTAATCTCCTTTATGAGATCATACCTAATGCTCCACATTCCAATTTCGACCTGTTGAGGCCTGGAAAATTGCAAGTAACAACAGTTAGGGATTCTACCCAATAAACGTTCCCAACTAGCCTGTTACTATTTGGTATGGGGAATCCGTCCGGTTTACGGTCCGACTAACGTAGGTCAAGTAACAAATTAAAAGGTTTTACTAGTTACGGCCCGACCCACCGTATATATTTTTAGTTTTTTGTGTTTAATTCATGATGTGCAAGTTCCTATCTAAAAATGAAAATTGATAGAGATAAAGAGGAGTGTCACAATGTGATGCGTAGGTTCTTAGCTATTGTCTTACCTCTCTCGCATATAAATCACAAACAACCAAAAAATAACTACAACTAACTAACCTATCCCCAGGGAGCATAATTATCAGTTATCAATGAGTAATGTATTTATGTGCATGTATTAAGAAAAATTACAAATAGTTGTTACTTATTTAAGAACACATGAACATTAACAAAAATATGAACAACAAGATAGTTTATTGCTTATGACAACCTTCATTACTCACAGTGGAAATTTCACAGAATAAACTATAAGACATCCATAACATAAATAGAAATGCAATGAGTTAGAACGATCTCATAGTTAATGGACATAAGCTGAAAATGAAATTGTTCACATTCAACTAATCCATAGCAAAGCATTTGAAACATTCCACCAAAATTTCTCCGGCAGAAACTTGTAATTCTTTATTGTAAAAGGAAGTAGTTCTTCTTACCATATACTCTCAAAAATAGCTTGGGAAAGAAGCCCCTTCTACATCTAAACTCTCCTATATTTATACAAAAAAAAACAAAACTTTGGGTTGTCCCTCAATGACTTTTGGGCTTCCCCAACCTCTCAATCCCAAAATTTTGTCTTGTAAAGTGCTCATGATTTATACAATATATTACATTTTAAATCAAAATTTTATAGAACACTTTATGAAGAGGGGCCTACTTGGTTATTTATGAACTTTTTCCATGCCTGGGCCTCTGCTGCTATGCTTTCAAAATTGGAGGGTTCAAGAAAATGGATATTTATCTCATACTTCGTAGCCTAATTCTTAATTACTTCCATTCTCGCCCCACTCAGGCACAACTGTTCTTCTAGTAAGTGGATACTTACTGCTACATGAGATACTACAATCTTCAGAATCTTTTCATCTAGATCCTTGACTTGTTTGATCTCCTGCTCTTCTTCCTGATACCTATTATGTAGATGTTCTATGAACAGCTCATGTTCTGGTATCACATCCAATCTTTTTTCTGCAGAAACTTGGCATCTATTATATCTGACCAGCACTCTTCTGTAGTATTCAGCACATAATCCCTTTGTTTTCTTTACAGTTTTCTTGAAATCTTTCACAATATTGATGGCAAACTCCAATAAATCATAATACTTCTTTAAACACTGTCGATCTTTAACTGGTAGCTTTGCAGGAGGTTCCTCATTTGTTTCTATCCACACTGTTCTTCCTGTCAGAATCTCTAGAATCTCCTGAGATCTGTCCAAAAAATAAGACGTAGTGTCCAAAATATCTTCCAATCTACTATCTATTTGCAAAATCTTACATCTTCCTTCCTCAACACATATTTGCAGATGGTGGATCTTTCTTCTCTGAGTTAGAACATGCTCTTTTAGAGGCTGGAAGTCTATCTTCTATTCTATAGCATCCTTCAATGATGCTATCAATGAAGTATTCTATTCTTCCAAGGATGCCACCTATACCTGATAATGCTTTTCTCTTTTTTCTATGGTGGCCTTCTCCTCTTCTAACTCATCAATTCTGCTTTCTAGCTGGTCCTTTCCTACACTCAGAGTTTCATAGGACACCTGGAGGTTATATTTCTCAAATTTCAATACTTGATGCTCTAGCTGTAGCCTTTGTAATTCTGCTAAGTTGTTTTGACCACCTTTTCCCATTTTTCCTACAGAAAATTCTGAAGCCTCCTTATTGGCTTATAGAGTCTGGAGTTTAGTTTTTGAAGTCCTCACTTCATTCTGCATGTCCTCAAATTTCCTCTTCAACTTATGACCTTCATCTCTCTCTTTCTTCAGCGTTTCTTTTAATTGAGATGCATTCTTTTTGGACTACTCAAGATTCGTCATCAGCCTATCTACATTATCTTCATTAGCCTGGTTTAATGCCACCCCAACTCTTGCTGTCAATTTTGGATCTGCATTTGTCCCATACACCAAAGTCTTGTTAGTGATCATCTTTCTTGATTGTCCTCCTGTTTAAACCCTTTTCTCAGTTATTTTAACAATCCTTTTCTTCTCTTTGTCATAGAAAATGGTGCTGAAATCAGGTACCTCCTCCCCTTCTTTTTGCATGAAAGGGATCAAATTCATTCCAGAAAACACAGCTTTCCCTTGAGTGCTGCCAGAAGCTGCAGCAGGCTCCCGGGGATCAGAATTATCTTTCCCATGCCCTTGATCGGTATGATCATGTTCTCACTATGTATCCATTTGGTTAGTAGTCTTCTGATATTTTTTAGATCCTATTATTGTTAGACCCTCACTTTCATCTTGTCTTTTCTTTATCTCCGCTTCTTCATTTCTCTTTCTCTCATCCTCTGCAGCTCTCTTTCTTTCTTCTTCTTCATTCTTTAGCCATATTTCTGCCTCTTGTGCTATCCTTCTAGCATATTCTTCTCTCTTTCTGGCCTCTTCTTCTTCAGTTGTCTTAGTCTTCTGTATAATTTTTCCTTTTCCACCCACAGTAGTGATTTTCTGTTTAAATCTCTTCTTTAAGGAAGTCGTGTTCTTTGCACTCCTGAAGCTTTCCTTGTCCTTGTCCTAGAAGTTGGTATACTGAAAATGAATGCTTGCCTCCTTGCAGTTTTCTACTACCTTATTCTGGGAGTCATTCCTGTGAAATTTCATCTCACCAAAATGGAAGTGCTCTAGCTCCTGCACAAATTTTGTAGTCTCCTTTACCTTTCAAAACTTATAAATCCCTAGCCAGAAAGGTGTGGTAGGAAATGCTGCCTTTTTATGCTAGAACAAAAAAATCCCCACACCATCAAGATATGCCTACCTAACTGCCTCTTTATGCAACACATAATTAGTGGCATATTTAGGGAGTAGAGAAGGTGCTCTGGAACCCCCATACATTTTGATATACATACCTTCCTCAGTTAAATACTAGTCTCCATATTCCTCAATGACCTTGAACACTTCTTCAGACATGCAGTTGCACTCGGTCAGGAAAATTAGAGTGTACAACAGCATAATGAAGTGTTCAGATATTTCTCTGTAGTAGCCATGGTATTTGTGTTCCCAAAATAATTTATATGCAATGTATACTGGGGTCCTATCCCTATCCCAATTACACCTCAAGGCTTGAAAAGATTGGGTACATAGTATACAATCAACTAGGATAGAGCTCATGTAGAACTCTGACTTATTCTGTCACACTCCTCCCAAGGCTGAAGATATGCATGCTGAGAGGCTATTCAACACTATGTTTTCCCAATTGAATATGGTTCCTTGAGTGGCCACATAGAAAATAATTGGTATCCATCCCAATTTGAAGCTTTTTCCGTGAGCTCTCCCAAAAATTCTATTCAGCATCAGTGCTATAAATATATAAGGGGTCTGAAGAGTGGATGTATCATATTCTCCTAATGCCCTGGTTTGAAATTTATTCCCTCGTATCATCATTCTTTTTACTATTTCTAAGAGGTCCATAGCTGTCTCTTTTAACCAACTTTCTGTTAGGTAAATCTGAGCAGGAGGTAGGTGATATGCCATGGAGACATAAGCATGGTTGTATGTAGCATATCCCTATTCAGCAGTATTTTCAAGGATCATCGTAGTCACATCTACCCTAGGTAGAATCCAATCGATCACCTCTGAGCATGGGAACAACTCTGGTCTTGTGGCAACTTTCATAAGAGACGATTTCTTGATATTTGCATAAATAGTCAGCTCTTCAAATCCTGCATCAGGCACATTCTGATTTACAATCATCCTGTATATTTCACCCCATTTATAATCTGGCTGTACCCTGGTGGTAGCTTTGGTATGTTCATAAATGTATTCAACCTTGGTGATGATTTCAACCTCTGGTTCTCCTTCCACAACTGGAGCCTTCTTCTTTTGTCTTTTAGACATATCTCCTTTGCAACAATCACCCTATCATAAACACAGTATGTTCTTAGACCATTTGAGCTTTAGTAAGTGTTTTAGTAATGAAGAAAAACTTTATCAAACTATTTACCTCTTCCATATGCATTCTTAAAATAAAATATACAGAGCATTAATGAAAAAATGACAAGGCAAAGAAACTCCTGCGAGTTGTGTCTTAAAATATTCTTAAACTATATAGAGCATTACTGAAAAAATGACAAGGAAAAAAAACTCCTGCGAGTTGTGTCTTAAAATCTTCTAAGTCCACCGCTTGTAACTAAGAACACAACCCTGATAGAAAAACTCATCATTAACCCGGACTGCATTCAAACTAATCTAACTCCTCTGATAAAGCATGCACCACACTACCATTGAGGTTCATCCTCAAACGTGAGACCCTATACTGTGTTATTCAATGTAGAACATCCTAACTTGACCAAACTATTGAAAACCCATGCCATCCCATAAAAATAGGTTAAACGCATACGAAAAAATGAAAACCCCCGAACGGCCATGAACAACCCAAAAATGGGTGGTGCAGACAGTGTAACACTTGTCTAAACCAACCCTTCAATCTTTCAAAGTGGAATAAAACAAACATAATGACTCAAAAATGCAGGTTCAAAAACCCCCACCGCCAAAGAATATTGTTAAACTAGGTATTCTTCCTTTACAATAATAAGCATACCGTGAGTATAAAATTTCTTTCTAAATGGACAATGGCACAATCTACGGGAAAACAAAGGTTCTCAAAACGACCAATAAAAATCAAGAAAAAGGAAACCGAGCTTTTCCTACCTGGTAAAAATGTTGTGCAATCGGCGGGATGACCCGAAACCTCCACGGCAGCACGCCAATCGAATGAAAATCGGACAGCTGAGTAACGGTAGTACAGCTCGATCAATGAGGACTGGAGCAGATGCAATTTTTAATCAAAGATAATAATATAAAAATGCTCCACTTCTATATATAAACCTTGGTAAAAGAAACGGTGGGAAAACCATATTGGCGAGTGGAACCTCTAAACGTCGGGTGGATAGTTCACTAGGAAGCCACAACGCTGGGAGACAAACCAACTACAGGTTCCACGGATCATAAAACCGTCAGTGATTAGAAACTATACATGCTACGGGTCATCGATTCACATCTCAACATCTCCGTAGTGTCGATGCTTCAAAGCTAAACGCTGCCATAGTGTCGGGTGTTCCGGGCACTAACATCGCGATGGTTCTGCATCGGAGATCGGAACCACTAACCACTAATGTGTTGAAACTTCAAACAATAATACTCTTCATAGTGTCAGCGACATAAATGACAAGCCCTTCGAAACATCATCATCATAGAGGACTAAACCTCCAACCGTTGTCAAAAAACATTTCGATAGCGAAAAAACAAAGTCATCGACAATCAAAAGGTTTGAACAATAAAACTAGAAAAATAAAGGTCACAGATTCAGCGAGAAAAAGAAATATCCATCGGGACATTCATTATTTTCCCTCTGAAATGGCAGTGATGTAGAAGACTAATGCCCTAATTCATTCTTCAACCAACTTTTGACAGGAATAAATAAAATCATCGAAAAATAAAAAACGTTAAGTGTTCGAAAGATTTTCGGCTGGGGAGCGGTAATACTAGCTTGTTTAACCTCCGAAACAGTGGGAAAAATATTCAACCAATCATCCGACTTCCCAAAGGTGAAAAGAAATCAACAAACCTGAGCGAGACAAAATCAAAAGGAGGGTCCAATTTTTTTTTAGAAATTTGGGAAATAGTTACAGCTGCAACAATTGGCGACTACCTGCTGAACACAAATCTCTGGACAATTTCTTCTTTGAGCAATAGACTGTTTTGATAATACCAACCTGTTGCATTCTTCTAGATGTCTGGATTTCCCAAATGGAATATGTATGTACTTTTAATCATTGATGATACTCCAATTTAGGGAAAATGGAAAACTAAGATTTCAAAGTCTAGATAACTCTTTTGAGGCCAGGGATATGAGTTTCAATTTTTACCTTTGTCTTTGGTAGCTGTCAGCTTAGAAACCACAGGATTGTAACATATGGTAATTAGAAATATTTGTTTATTCCTCATTCCCATGCCATTTTTCACTTTTGTACTTTTGGACTTTTGTCCTTTCTTTTGAGTCCTCCTTTTTGCCTTCTTTCTGAAATTTTTAATTCAGGCTCCTCTATCCATAGTGTCCTTTTGTGAGAGATATATTTAATTTTCAGCTCACAGACAGAGAATTTGGCAATCTTATACTAATATGGTTCAGTACTTTGTTTTGATACACATTCCTTTTCTGAGGATATTTTGACTCTTATGTTCCTCTTGGCTTTCAATCCTAGCATGGGATCATTTAAATATAATATATTGTTTACTATGTTTCCTCTCCATGGGTCTTTCGCTGTCACCCCCTAAAACATTTTTTAATATGAGATGGATGGAGCCTCGAACTGAGTATTCCAGACCTTTTTATATTGAGTTATTTTATAAGGATTAAGTAGGACTACAATGTGTTCATAGCCATTTAGGAAAACTGCTAAACTAGAAGAAGTTCTTTCAAATAAGTCAATAGTACACAGTGTTATAATGAAGGATTTTAGTTAATCCAGAATTCTGATGAACTCCATGCAACCAAAATTTGTGCTTTTTTTTATTAAAATCAATCAAAATCTAACTAAAACAAACAAAACAAAATAAAATAAATTAAAAATAAAACAAACCAATCAGTTTATTTATGTACAAGATCACCAAGAAATAAAAATCATGAAAAATAAGGTTTGAGAACTAAACCATTAACTGGTAAGTTCTCTTCCTACCCCTATATGCCTTGCAACTTGTAAGTTGAGGGGCCAATCTTGGCTGCAATTTGAAAAAGGCCTACCCATAACTGTTGAAACTTAGTGTGCTTTCCCTTTTCATCGTGCGGATGATCCAACTTAAAAACCAGATCTCCCACTTCGAATTCCTTATTTCCAGCTTTATGCTTATCAAACCAAATTTTCACTACTTCTTGTTGATTCTTAAATCATTCTTTGGCTTTGGACCTAGATTCTTCCGACTTCAAAAGGTTATAGATTCTGATCTGGAGGATTTCGTTATTGGTACCTCTAGATTCCTGAGCTATTATGGAAGATGGTAACAGAATGTTGGGAGGAAGAATAGCTTCTTTTCTGTAAACAAGACTGTATGGTGACACACCTAAGGAATTCTTAGGTGTGACTCTATCATCCCAAAGAGCATTCGGTAATGCTAAGTGCCAACTTCTCTGATTTTCTATCATAGTTTTCTTTAGAATTCTAATCAAATTCTTATTTGTAGATTCTTCCAAACCATTTCCTTGGGGCTAATAGTTTGTAGAATAATGCAACTTGATTCCTCTTTCATTAGCAAATGCAGTTAATATAATAGAAGAAAAGTAAGTAGCATTATCAAAAACCAGGGAAATTGGAACCCCAAACCTAGTTATAATGTGATCTTGTAAGAAATCCATGACTGCATCTTCATTCACTTTACTTAACAGAATGGCCTCAAACCATCTGGTGAAGTAGTCAGTTGCCATCAAAATGTATTTGTGATACAAGGAAGAATTTGGGTTTATCTCTCCAATGATATCAATCCCCCATTGTTCGAATGGTTCTGTTATCCTCACTAGTTTTAAAGGCCCTGCTACTTTATCTTGTCTTCCACCACCTCTTTGACAAACATCACACTTTCTGACATGAGCATGAGCATATTTAAACATTGTAGGACAGTAATACCCAGTTCTAAGAATCTTATGGGTTGTTGTATCTCCGGAAAAATGACCTCCTTCAGGTCCATCATGTAATTATGTTATGAACTTCTTTGCATATCCTTTCTCTAAACATCTAAGAAAAACTCCATCATAAATCTTTCTGAATAATACTCCATCAATGATCTGATATGAAGCTGATTTAAGGCATAATGCTCTTCGTTGTTTGGAATTCCAATGCTCTGGAAAATATCCTTCTTGAAGATAATGAACTAGGTCTCGGTACCAGGAGTCTGGAGTTGTGAATAGGGGATATACATCCACCATATGTAACTCAGCTTCATTGTCCCAACTGTTTTCTTCATTGTATTTACCTTCAGCCATTAGTTTACACAATCCTTTCCCTTTTACTATGGATATTGGTTTGAACTCAAGATCATATTCTTGTAAGGTTGTTACCCAGTTGCCTCTTCTTTCACCTAATTCCTTCTGCACAAAAAGAGATCTTACAGCTAGGTGTGGAACTATTACCTTAGTACGGTTCTTAAGTATGTATGGCATGAATTTATTTACCAATTTAAAAACTGTATAAGCTTGTTTATCAACAGCTGGATAATTCAATTCAGCTCCCTACAGATGAGTGCTCATAAATGATATGGGGTACTCATCTCCCCCATCCTCCTTCTGCGTAAGCACTACTTCCAATGAATCATCGGATGCAAAAACATACAGAATAAAATCTTTTTAGAAATTCGGACTTTTGAGTGATAGTGCATGAGCAATAGATGTTTTTATCTTACTAAATGCGTTCTTTTCCACATCATTCCATTTAAATTGTACACTTTGTTTAACCATTTGCTACAAAGGTTTGACAATTTGAGCAAAATATGGTACAAACCTTCGAACAAAATTAATTGTCCCCATGAATGATTGCATACCTTTTTTGTTATGGGGTAAAGGGATCTGTTCTATGGCTTTAATCCTTTCTGGGTCTATGGAGATCCCTTTCTTAGAAACAACGTGACCCAGTAGCTTTCCTTCTATGACCGCAGGCGCAAACACGCATTTCTTAGGATTCAGTGAAATACCATATTTTCGACAATGCTCGAAAATTTGTTTCAGATGGAATGCATGCTCCTCTCTCTATTTTGAAAATATTGTGACATCATTGAGATATACCACAACACTATGGCCAATCAGACCATGGAAAGCTATATCCATGGCCCTCTGGAAAGTACCTCCAGCATTTATGAGTCCAAATGGATTCTCCTATAAGAAAACGTTCCCTACTTTGTTCTGAATGTGGTTTTAAGCTTGTCCTCTTCAGATACTAATACTTGATTATAGCCAAAGAATCCATCTAATAATGAAAATAATTCAGAACCTGAAACCATCTACAATATTTGTTCCATAGGTAGTACTGGATAGTTATCTTTATCCGACGTACAATAGAGGTTTCTAAAATCTACACAGAGCCTGATTTCTATGGATTTTTTCCTTACTGGCCCAAAAATTTCGAAACCCACTCCGAATGTCTAATTTTGAATATAATTTTAGCATCCAACAATTTTTTCACTTCACTCTGAATTAAAGGTTCCATCCTTGGATGCATCTTCCTCAAAGGCTGTTGGTACAGCTTGACTCCAGCTTTAATCAGGATGACATGTTGTATAATCTTTGTGTCATATGTTTTAAGCTCTTAATATGTCCAGGAAAACACATATTTGTACTATTTGAATAGATTAATGAACTTACTCCTCTCGCCCAGAGAATAGCACTTTCCCAAATTTACATATCTAGGTTCATCTTTAGTCCCCAAATTTATTAACTCAAATTGCAAGGATGAGCTATGAGTCTTGACATTCGCTGGCTTTATGAACTTCTTGTTTAAATCAAACATTCGTTCCAAGGTCCTGAATCCTTTAGGAATAAAATTCCAAAAGTTTAATTATGCTTGATGTTCTTCATCATCTATTATTGCTCCTTTAAAAGTCTCATCATTCATCAAGCATTCCAAATTTTTTTGATCATCATCAAAAACCCGTAGATTGGTGATCATATTCGGAATAGAAGGATTGAAAAGTAATTCAATAGAGCATATATTATTAGAAGGCACTAGCCTTGCAGCTAAGGTATCTAGTAAATCAACTGCTGCATTCTTTAATCTAGGAATGGATATAATATTGAATGCATTAAAGTTTATAAGCAAATCCCAAACTTCGTTTTGATAGGATTTTAAATGTGGTGAAATTTAGTGTATCTTATTTCAAATTTGCTTAACAACAATTTCAGAGTCTCCATATACTTTCAGATTTTTCACTTTCAGTTCGATCTCCTTTTTAAGTCCCTGAACTAGTGCTTCATACTCGGTTGTATTATTTGTACATTCGAATTCTAATCTACAAGAAAGAAAATGTTAATTTTTCTTTGGATCACTCAGGACACAGCCAGCTCCTGATCCTTCCAATGTTTTAGATCCATCAAAATAAAGGGCCCAAAAACTATCTACTTCTACTGAACTTGAAGTAAAAACTACATCTAAAACTAAATCTACTATTTTACAGTCAATCTCATTAGCTCATGAAAATTGAAGGAGATTGGGCTGGGTGTCAGGTGTACTACTGGCTTCTTTAGCTTAGTAATTTCCCGGTTCCAATTCAATGAATTAATTTCCAAACACTGAATTTATTCGCTCATTCTTTCCTTCTAACTGAGTAACATTGTATTTCATTTAAGGTTCTCTTAATACTTTTATTTGATTTGGACTTCCCTTATAAGGAAACCATAAATGTGACCAACCAGAAGCAAAGTATCCATCTAACCTTGCTGCCCAATCTCGACTCAAAACCAATCTATAAGCATCTTGTATGTCAGATACTACAATGTCGATGTATTGACATACCCTCTCAACTACAGATAAGTGAATTAGAAAATCTTTGATTTCTCGTATTACTGTCACATCTGTCCTATCTAATTGAATAACCTGCCAAGTAGATGGTTTAGGTTGTCCATTAATTTTCTTGCAGACTGACCATGGCATAACGTTAACTGATGCCCCTGACTCTACTAAACAGTTGTGTACATTATAGTTTAAAATATCAAAAGTTAGGAGAAATGCTGGGGTTTTATATTTAGACTTACCTCCCACACTTCCTTCACCAATTTCTTCTTCATGTTGGTTGTTAGTGGGAAGCTCTTCTTCTGCTACATTAAGTGCTTTTAAAAGTTTCTCTTTTTGCTGAGGTAAATTGCACATTTCAAATAATGAGATATTTTCCTTATCCTTTTTAATGTCTTCCACAATATCATACCCCATTTCATGCTCTTTGAGATTCCTCTTGACATTATCAATCTTCTCTTCAACAGGCTTAATAGGTATGTTAATTTTATTTGGATCTTGACTTGAAATGGTAATTTCATTGATATTTTAACAGTTGTAGTGTTCTTTTGTATCTTCTTCATATTTTCTTGAAGTTTCTTAATTTTAGGAAGTATTGACTTATCTTCTTTTAACATACTCTGACTTCTTGTTGTCACATTGGTTTCTGATGCTTCCTCTTGTTTCATAGAATTCTCTTCTTCTATATCAAACATTGAAACACAGTCCGATAAAACCAGAGTATCCTCCTCTTGTTTTGCTATAGATTCATTATATTTTTCTTCCTCACCAGTTTCTGTCAGTTTGGAATCCAATAATTGATTCATTACCAGTGTCATAGAATTTATCCATTGGGGGGGATTCTTCTCAGAATGAGGTTGTTGATGAAAATTACAAAAATTATCCATGCCTACATCAGTTAAATTCATTGCTGAAGGACTGTGTGGAGGAGGCTTAGGTTGATTGTTGTCTTCCCTTTTCCTATAATAAGGCTTATATGATTTGTGAGCCTCTTTTTACTTCTCTAAATCTATCACTATGTTGGATAACTTTTGCATCATCTTCAACATCCCTTCAAAATCTTGAGACCACTCATCCTTAGACTTAGTCAGTAATAAAGGTTTCTTGTTTCCAAAAGTCTTTTCCTTCGACTGCACCGGATAATTTTATATGCTTTCCAACTCATCCTCCACCTTCTCAGCTTCTTTATAAGTTTCTGCTAATGTAGGCCTCACTAATCTCTTGGAAAACATCGCTAGATTAGGCCCAAGGCCTGAGGTATAGTATTCTATCAGGGCATTTTCAGATGGCTTATTTAATGCAGTAAAATTGTTTAGGTAAGCAGCAAATCTTTGAGTGAAATCATGTACTTTTTCTTTTCTTTCTTTATTTAGAGCACATAACCCCTTCATTAGGGCTGCATGATTTTTCTGAACTACATATTTACTTCTAAACATTCTCTCAAATGTGTTCCAATCTATGATTGAACTTACAGGAAGTGCAAAATACCATGAGGCTGCTTTTCCTTTCAGAGTGTGGGGAAACAATCTACACACTACATCTTCATGCTCCCCAGCTTGTAATCCTTCTATAGCCAGGTAAAAACTCTGTAAATGATCTTCTACCAAAACTCCTTCACCAGGTTCAAACTTGGGTAACATCTTGTCAAAATCTTGAGGCAAATCATGTAAGGGAGGTGCCAAATTTAAAGGTGACCTAGCTTTCCAAGCAGGTGGTGGAGGTGGTTGCTTTGCATTTACATTAGCCATGATTCTAAGTGGAGAATGAGGTTGTGATGGAATAGGGGTCTAGAAAGGTGAACAGTAAGGTGAATTTGGATCCAATTGATTCAAAGGTTGGTCAACTTCTTGTAAGGCTGCTTCTACGAGTTCTTTAAGATCTTCGACCAACACTGAGTTTTCTAATTGATTGCAGTCTTTGTTCTGATACTCTCTTCTAGGTAATATAGAAATGATAGGTAATCCTCCAATATTTTTCACATATGCCCTAGTATTTCTTCTTAAATCATCAACCACTTCGTTATCTTCAGGATACAGATACTCTTTCTCTTTATCTTTAGGATTGGATTTGTGAAACAAACTATTTTCAAAACTATCACCAGTGGAGTGATTTCGAGGAAGTGAGCTTCCTCGGCCAGTCATGCACTAGCGGCCCTCCTTCTAGCGCAGAAAACTATTGAGGCCTAGAAAATTGCAGGTAACAATAGTTAGGAATTCTCCCCAATAAATGTTCCCAACTAGCCCGTTACTATTTGGTATGGGGAATCCGTCCAGTTTACGGTCCAACTAATGTAGGTCAAGTAAAAAATTAAAAGGTTTTACCGGTTATGGCTCGGTCCACCGTATATATTTTTACTTTTTTGAGTTTAAGTCATGATGTGCAAGTTCCCATCTAAAAATGCAAATTGATAGAGATAACGAGGAGTGTCACAATGTGATGTGTAGGTTCTTACCTCTCGTCTTACTTCTCTCTCATCTAAATCACAAACAACCAGAAAATAACTACAACTAACTAACCTATCCCCAAGGAGAAAAATTATCAGTTATCAATGAGTAATGTATTTATGTGCATGTATTAAGAAAAATTACAGATATTTGTTACTTATTTCAGAACACATGAACATTAACAAAAATATGAACAACAAGATAGCTTATTGTTTATGACAACCTTCATTAATCATAGTGGAAATTTTACAGAATAAACTATAAGACATCCATAACATAAACAGAAATGCAATGAGTTAGAATGATCTCACAGTTAATGGACATAAGCTGAAAATGAAATAGTTCACATTCAACTGATCCTTAGCAAAGCATTTGAAACATTCCACCAAACTTTCTCCACCAGAAACTTGTAATTATTTATTGTAAAAGGAAGTAGTTCTTCTTACAATATACTCTTAAAAATTTCTTGGGAAAAAAGCCCCTTCTACATCTAAACTCTCCTATATTTATTAAAAACAAAACAAAACCTTTGTGCTGCCCCTCAATGACTTTTGGGCTTCCCCAACCTCTCAATCCCAAAATTTTGTCTTGTAGTAAGTGCTCATAATTTATACAATATATTACATTTTAAATCAAAATTTTATAGAACTCTTTATGAACAGGGGCCTGCTTGGTCATTTATGAACATTTTCCATTCCTAGGACTCTATTGCTATGCTTTCAAAATCGAAGGGTTCAAGAAAATGAATATTTATCTCATACTTCGTAGTGTGAGTCTTAATTACTTCTATTCTCACTGGACTCAGCCGTAGTTGTTCTTCTAGTAAGTGGATACTTACTGCTGCATGAGCCACTGCATTCTTCAAAATCTATTCATCTAGATCCTTGACTTGTTGGATCTCCTTCTCATCTTCCTGATACCTATTATGTAGATGTTCTATGAATAGCTCATGTTTGGGTATCACGTCCAATATTTTTTCTGCAGAAACCTGGCATCTATTATATGTGACCAGCACTCTTCTGTAGTATTTAGCACATAATCCCTTTGTTTTCTTTACATTTTTCTTGAAATCTTCCGCAATATTGATGGAAAACTCCAATAAATCATAATACTACTTTAAACTCTACCGATATTTAACTGGTAGCTCTACAGGAGGTTCCTCATTTGTTTCTATCCACACTATTCTTCATGTCATAATCTCTAGAATCTCCTAATATCCGTCCAAAAAATAAGAAGTAGTGTCCAAAATCTCTTCCAATCTACTATCTATTCGAAAAATATTACATCTTCCTTATTCAACACATATTTGCGGATGGTGGATCTTTCTTCTCTGAGTTAGAACATGCTCTTTTAGAGGCTGGAATTCTATCTTCTATTCTATAGCATCCTTCAACGATGTTGTCAATGAAGTATTTTGTTCTTCCAAGGCTACCACATGTACCTGATATTTCTTTTCTCTTTCTTCTGTGGTGGCCTTCTCCTCTTCTAACTCATCAATTCTGCTTTGTAGCTGGTACTTTCTTGCACTCAGAGTTTCATAGGACACCTGGAGGTTATCTTTCTTAGATTTCAATACGTGATCCTCTAGCTAGAACCTTCGTAATTATGCTAAACTCTTTTGAGCATCCTTTTCCATTTTTCCTGCAGAAATTTCTAAAGCCTCCTTATTGGCCTGCAGAGTCTGGAGTTCAGTCTTTGAAGTCCTCACTTCATTCTACATGTCCTCAAATTTCCTCTTCAACTTATGACCTTAATCTCTCTCTTTCTTCAGTGTTTCTTTTAATTGTACTGCATTCTTTTTGGACTACTCAAGATCTGTCATCAGCCTATCTACATTATCTTCAATAGCCTGGTTTAATGCCACCCCAGCTCTTACTGTCAATCTTGGATCTGCATTTGTCCCATACACCAAAGTCTTGTTAGTGATCATCTTTCCTGATTTTCCTCCTATTTCAACCCTTTTCTCGGTTCTTTTAACAATCCTTTCCTTCTCTTTGTCATAGAAAATAGTGTTGAAATCAGGTACCTCCTCCGCTTTTTTCTGCATGAAAGGGATCAAATTCATTCCAGAAAACATAGCTTTCCGTTGAGTGGTTCTAGAAGTTGCAGCAGGCTCCTGGGGATTAGGATTATCTTGTCCATGCCCTTGATTTGTATGATCATGTTCCCCCTATGTATCCATTTGGTCAGTAGTCTGCTAATATTTTTTAGATCCTGTTAATCTCAGACCCTCACTTTCATCTTGTCTTTTCTTTATCTCTGCTCCTTCATTTCTCTTTCTCTCCTCCTCTTCCGTCTTTGCTACTTCCTCTGCAACTCTCTTTCTTTCTTCTTCTTCATTCTTTAGCCAAATCTCTTCCTCTTTTGCTAGCCTTCTAGAATCTTCTTCTCTCTTTCTGGCCTCTTCTTCTTCAGTTGTCTTAGTCTTCTGTACAGTTTTTCCTTTTCTACACACAGTAGTGATTTTCTGTTTAAATCTCTTCTTTAAGGAAGTCATATTCTTTTCACTCCTGAAGGTTTCCTCGTCCTTATCCCAGAAGTTGGTATACTCAAAATTAACGCTTGCCTCCTTCCAGTGTTCTACTACCTTATTCTGGGAGTCATTTCTGTGAAAGTCTATCTCACCAAAATGGAAGTGCTCCATCTTCTGCACAAATTCTATAGTCTGTTTTAAAATTTTATCTCACCAAAATGGAAGTGCTCTAGCTCCTGCACAAATTCTGTAGTCTTTTTTACCTTTGAAAACTTATAACTCCCTAGCTAGAAAGGTATGGCAGGAAATGCTTCCCTTTTATGCTCGAACAAAAAACTCCCCACACGATCAAGATATACCTGCCTAAATGCCTCTTTATGCAGCACATAATCAGTGGTAAATATGGGGAGTAGAGAAGGTGCTTTGGAACCCCCATACATTCTGATATACATACCTTCCTCAGTTAAATAGTAGCCTCCATATTCCTCAATGACCTTGAACGCTTCTTCAGACATGCACATTGCAGTTGCACTCGATCAGGAAAATTAGAGTGTATAACGTCATAATGAAGTGTTCACATATTTCCTTCTAGTATCCATGGTATTTGTGTGCCCAAAATAATTTATATGCAGTGTTTACCGGGGTCCTATCCCTATCCCAATTACACCTCAAGGCTGGAAAAGATTGGGTACATAGTAAACAATCAACTAGGATAGAGTTCATGTAGAACTCTGACTTCTTCTGTGACACTCCTCCCAAGGATAAAGATATGCACGCTGAGAGGCTATTGGACACTATGTTTTCCCAATTGAATATGGTTCCTTGAGTGGCCACATAGAAAATAATTGGTATCCATCCCAATTTAAGTATTTTTCCGTGAGCTCTCCCAAAACTTCTATTCAACATCAGTGCTATAAATCTATAAGGAGTCCGGAGAGAGGATGTATCATATTCTCCAGATGGCCTGGTTCAAAAGTTCTTCCCTAGTATCATCATTCTTTTTATTGTTTCTACCAGGTCCATAGTTGTCTCTTTTAACCAGCTTTCTGTTAGGTAAATCTGAGCAGGAGGTAGGTGATATGCCATGGAGACATAAGAGGGGTTGTATGCAGCATATCCCTATTTAGCAGTATTTTCAAGGATCATAGTAGTCACATCTACCCTAGGAAGAGTCCAACCGATCACCTCTGAGCACAGGAACAACTCTGGTCTTGTGGAAACTTTCATAAGAGATGATTTCTAGATATTTGCATAAATAGTTAGCTCTTGAAATCCTGCATCAGGCACATTCTGATTTACAATCATCCTGTATATTTCCCCCCATTTATAATCTAGCTCTACCCCGGTGGTAGCTTTGGTATCTTCATATATGTATTCAACCTTGGTGATGATTTCAACCTCTGGTTCTCCTTCCACAACTGGAGCCTTCTTCTTTTTTCTTTTAGACATATCTCCTTTGCAACAATCACCTTGTCATAAACATAGTATGTTCTTAGACCATTTGAGCTTTAGTAAGTGTTTCAGTAATGAAGAAAAACTATATCAAACTATTTACCTCTTCCATATGCATTCTTAAAATAAACTATACAGAGCATTAATGAAAAAATGACAAGGCAAAGAAAATCCTGCGCGTTGTGTCTTAAAATCTTCTAAGTCCACTGTCTATAACTAAGAACACAACCCTGATACAAAAGCTCATCATTAACACGGACTGCATTCAAACTAATCTAACTCCTCCGATAAAGCATGCACCACACTACCATTGATGTTCATCCTCAAACGCGAGACACTATACTGTTTTCTTTAATGCGGAACATCCTAACTTGACCAAAATATTGAGAACCCTTGTTATCCCATAAAAATAGGGTAAACGCATATGAAAAAATGAAACCCCCCGGACGGCCATGAAAAACCCAAAAATGGGTGGTGCAGACATCGTAACACTTGTCTGCACCAACCCTTCAATATTTTAGAGTGGAATAAAACAAACATAACCGCTTAAAAACGCACGTTCAAAAACCCCCACCGCCAAAGAAGACTATCAAACTAGCTATTCTGTCTTTACAATAATAAGCATACCGCGAGTATGAAAATTCTTTCTAAACAGACAACGACATAATCTATGGGAAAACAAGGTTCTCAAAATGACCAATAAAAATCAAGGAAAAGGAAACCGAGGTTTTCCTACCTGGCAAAAATGTTGTGCAATCGGTGGGATGACCCGAAACCTCCATGGCAGCACGCCAATCATATGAAAACCAGAAATCTGAGCAATGGTAGTATAGCTCAATCAATGAGGACTAGATCAGACACGATTTTAAATCAAATATAATAATAAAAAAATGCTCCACTTCTATATATAACCCTTGGTAAAAGAAATGACAAGAAAACCCTATCGATGAGCATAACCTCTAAATGTCAGGCAGATAGTTCACTAGGAAGCCACAACAATGGCCGATAAACAAACTGTGGGTTCCGTGGATCAGAAAACCATCGACGATCAGAATTTCTACACGCTGCAGGTTGGCGATTCACATCTCAACATCTCCTCAGTTTCGGTGCTTCAAAGCTAAACACTAACGTAGTGTCAATGGTTTCGGGCACTAACGTCGTGATGGTTATGTATCGAAGATCGGAACCACTAACCACTAATGTGTCTGAAATTCAAACCACAATACTCTTCATAGTGTCAGTGACATAAATGACAAGCCCTCCAAAACGTCGGCGTTGTAGAGGACTAAACCTCTGACTGTTGTCAAAAAACGTTCCAATAGTGAAAAAATAAAGTCATCGACAATCAAAAGGTTTGAACAATAAAACTAAAAAAATAAAGGCCACGGATTCGGCGAGAAAAATAACTGTCCATCGGGACGTTCACTATTTTCCCTCTGAAATGGCAGCGACGTAGAAGACTAATGCCTCGATTCATTCTTCAACCGACTTTCGACAGCGATAAATAAAATCATCAAAAAATCAAAAACGTTAAGTGTTCGAAAGATTTTTGGCTGGGCAGTGGTAATACTAGCTCGTTTAACCTCTGAAACAGTGGGAAAAATAGTCAACCAATAATCCGACCTCCCAAAGGTGAAAATAAATCAACAAACCTGCGCTAGACAAAATCAAAAGGAGGGTCCAATTTTTTTTTAGAAATTTGGGAAATAGTTACAGCTGCAACACGACCCCAAGTTCAAACCTGGGCCACATGTCGATGGTATTGTTGGCTTCGCAAGTACCAAACCTACAGATTCGGTTATGAAATAGGTGAGCTAGTTATCGCTTAACCAATATGCATCAGGACAAGCTACGACTTCGTCCCTTCCTACCCAGTCAATGCATGGACTTTCCATGCAATCGTCGAATCCGAAAGGTAACCAGCAACCTAGAAGGAATAATAAAAAAAAGGAAAAATAATAAAAAGTGTGGTAATAATAATGATAATGCGACTAATGACAAGAACAATAACAATAATAATGCTAGGGGGCATAAGAATTCTAAGCGTAAGGTAAAATTTCCTTTCAATTTGTGTGGGGATGATCACCTCATTCACTTTTTCCCGTGTATGGAAGATGCCTTGAAGTTCATAGCATAGGGACCAGCTGTGTTTACAAATCCTTTACCAAATAATCAAAATATGAACTCAAGGATCATGGATCATGGTTGCACGTCCAATGGAACTCAAAAATCGCCGAATGCCACTAGTGGTCATGGTTGCATCAACATGTTGAGATCTACTATTTTTGTGACACGTGCAAAATACTATGGTTCCTCAAAACCAAACCTTGGGAAAGAACCTGCTCCACCTAAGAGCCCTTTGCGAATTGAAAAGCCTACGGATAAGCCTGAAGTTTCACCTCACATTCCTAATGGATTATTGAAGCACGTGGGGCACAATCCTAATGCTCGAGCCAGCTAGAACTATTCAATTTTCGAGGATTTGGGGTAGACTCCTAGTGCGATGTCTGCATTAGAAGTACTTTAGACTTGTCCTTCGCAGAGAAAGGCCTTGTTGTCGGCTATTGGGGTGGGTGATGATAGCTCTTCTTCTGTGATCAAATTTGAAACTCATGGAATTCAGCCTCACTTGCCTTACTATGTGTCTCTTTTGATTCATGTATATTGTTTAAACAACACCATCAAGGGCACTGTGATTAATGAAGGTTTTGTCGCTTCCGTGATGTCTTTGTCTTGTTGGAAGTGATTAGGTTCTCCCACGTTGTCTAAATATGTGAACATGTTGACTTCTTTTGATGCAAGATCATTTCAACCGCATGGTATACTTCCTTCCCTAGAGGTCCAATTGGGGGGGAAGACTGTTGCAATCGAGGTTGAGGTGGTTGATGTACCCCTTGACTACAATCTTTTGCTTGGTAGGAATTGGATGTACAATATGAAAGTTGTAGCCTCTTCCCTATTCTGAGTGGTTTGTTTTTCATTGGATGGGAAGATCGTTACTATTGATAAAAAATATTTCTAGAATCAGAGTGTAAAACCATCATCGTGAGCTTCTATCCCGATTATTGATCATTCTCAGCCGACAACTGAGAATGTCAGTGTGGGTAGGTATCCTTCTGTCATGGGAACCTTTAGTTGTCCTGCGCATGTTCTTATGATTGGGGCTAGTGTTAGTAGGGCTTCATCCTCATTGAATTTGGTATCCTTTTGCACCTCTCATATGGAAGATACTTGGATTTTTCCTTCACCGAGTACTTCGACTGATAATTATATACCTACTGAGATAGATGTGTCATTTCCTACAACATTGGTGGCATATCAAGCTAATCTTGATCAAGTTGTAGAGCCTAGTCCTTCCTCTTCGTGGACAGAGGAGGAGGACCCTTATGTTCTTCCTAGTTGGGCAATAGAGTCATCTCACTCTCAAGACTACCTTGATGATGCTTTTCCATCTGATGACGCTATTATTGAGGCCATGTTTGGTATTGAACAACCTTGGGGAGAGCTACACCATAGATCATATTTTCTCCCTAAGCTTGATCGTTTAGAGTGTGATGACTTTAGGGCAATTCTAAGTGAGAAACTTGGTAGCCCCATGGTCCCATTAAGCTCTCCTAGTCATATTGTTGAAGGGAACATGGCTAACCTATCACCAACAATACCTATCAATATTTCCAATGATCCTGGTAAGATTGAGAATGTTTACATTTGGGTGGATTGTTCCCTTAATGAGATTAAGGAGTACACAGATATTTTCAAGGAATTTTGTGATGTTTTTTCTTGGTCGTACGAGGAAATTCTGAGAATAGACCCTCATATTGTCAAACACAAAATCAAAACCTATACGGATGCAAAAATGGTTTGACAACGTTTGCGTGCCATGAATCCTAGGAAAGCGACTGCTATTAAAGTAGAGATAGAGAAAATACTAAAAGTTGGTTTTATTTATCCTGTTACCTTGACGGAATGGGTTTCAATCTCATTCAGGTGGATAAGAAGCAGGGAGTGATCCGCATATGCACTGATTTCTGTGATTTAAATCGAGCTTGTCCTAAAGATAATTTTTCTACACCATTTATTGATCAAATTTTCAATGTGTGCGGGAAGTGAGGTTTTTTCCTTTATGGATGGATTTTCCGGATATAATCAGATACAGATTAAACCCGAGGACCAACATAAGACTGCATTTATTTTTCCTTGGGGAACTTTTGCGTATCAGAAGATTCCCTTCGACCTTAAAAACGTCAGAGCTACATTTCAATGGGCCATGACCTTTTCCTTTCAATGATCTCAAAAATATTATTGAAGTGTATTTGGATGATCTAGCTGCTCACTCTCATTTGAGAGCTTCATCCTTATCATTTTCAATTAGTTTTTGAAAAATGTCGTCATTATCAAATTTGGATAAATCCTCACAAGTGCATATTTTGTGTGAAGGTTGGTCATTTACTAGGATTCATCGTGTCCAAGGAGGGTATTAGAGCCAATCCCTTGAAGGTTGAGGAAATAATTCAATTGTCTCCCCTGCATAAAATTTGACATCTTCAATGTTTACAAGGTATGATGAACTTCTTGCAAAGGTTTGTAGTCAATTTTTCCAATTTGACTAATGGCTTAATGCCTTTGTTGAAGAAAGACACCCCTTTTTACTTGGATGAGTGAGCCCAGGAATCTTTCGATGCTCTTAAGAAATCCTTGGCATCATGCCCCGTTCTTAGTCCACCAGACTATAACTATGACATTTTGAATTATGTGGTTGTGTCTCAACAGACGGTTGGTATGGTATTGGTTCAAGAGGATGAGGAGTTTCATGAGCATGTAATATACTATCTTATCCGAAACCTTATTGATGTGGAACTTTTTTATACCCATGTTGAGAAGCTAACCATAGCCACTATCCATGCGTTTCATCATTTGAGGCATTACATCCTCCTTCGCCAAACTTTGGTTGTAGCTCACATCAATACATTTCAATTCATCCTCACCAGAAGGATGATTGGGGGAAAGTATAAAAAATGGATTGTGATATTGTAGGAATTTGATCTCGATTTTGTTTTGGCAAAGTCAAAGAAATCATTAGTTTTTGCTGAGCTTATATCGGATTTTCCAAATTTGGATGAAGAAGAGGGTCATGAGGATTCTCTTGCTGATGTGCGTATCTTTATCATCTCAACTATAGACCCTTGGTACGGGGATATTATTGTTTATTTGCAAACATTGAAGGTTCCTACCAACCTCTCGCGAGATGAGTATCGACGACTACGGAAGGTAGCGAAGAACTACCTTATAGTGGATGATACTTAATATCATCGTGGGGTTGATTCCATTTTACATCATTGATTAAATAATGAGGAGGCTAAGGTCGTGCTTAATGATTTCCAAGGAGGGGCATGTGGTGGTCATTTATCTAGGATTTCTATAGCTCAAAAAATTTTGAGAGGAGGTTATTTTAGGATTGCGTTAATGTGTTCAAGAGGTGCCACTCTTGCCAAGTGTTTGCACGGAATATGCACTCGCATCCTTCCTGTTTGCATCCTATTATCACAGCTATTCCCTTCACCAAGTGGGGGGTCGAATTTATGGATTGTAACCCAGCTTCGACTCGGGGGCACCATAATATTATTGTGGCTATTGATTATTTCATGAAATGGGCAGAGCCTATGTCCACTATCAAATCCGACGGTGAAACAGCTGTGCATTTTTTATTTAACCAAATTATCACCCGGTTTGGAATTCTAAGGGAGCTTGTCACTAACCATGGTAGGCACTTTCAGAACAAAATGATGGAAGAGTTGTATTCAAAGTTAGGATATAAGGAAGATAATTCCTCTTCTTACTACCCTCAAGTGAATGGACAGGTTTAAGCAGTGAACAACTCACTTAAGTCCATTCTCCAATGAACCATCACACAGAGCAATAATTGGCATGTCATGTTGTATCCTTCTTTGTGGGCCTATATAACCACGGTTAACAATTCCCCTTATTTTTCTCCCTATCAACTTGTGCATGGGGGTGGAGTCAGTATTATCAGTTGAATGTGAAATCCCCTTTTTTAAGCTAGTTGTGGAGCTTCTACCCGATACTTCCGCATTGGAAGAATGTCTAGTCCACTTGGAGTAGCTTAATGAGCAACGTTGAGAAGCTTTAGTGGCTCTTGAGGTTAATAAGCACCATGTTAAGGTCCAGTATGATAATTTTGTCTATCCTAGGAGGTTTATTGAAGGTGACTTGGTCCTTTTGTGGGATCAAGCTAAGGAACCCTTGGGGGAAATAAAGTTCAACCCGATGTGGCATGGTCCTTACATGGTTAAGCGTGTCTTAGAGAAAGGTTCCTATGAGTTGGTGGATTATGAAGGGACAGCCTTGGCAGAGACTAGAAATGGAATCTATCTTAAAAATTACTATGCATGATCATCAGCCAGGGTTGACTTTTTGTATATTATTATACATTTTTGCATTGCATATTTAGGTCTTCTTATGGTGATCGGGTTTGTTGATTATATTTTTTTTCTTATGGAAAATGTCGATGAAGTCTTTCATTTACATAGGATTTGCTAATGGTGCTAGCCACCACACTCAAAACTCAGCTTTGGCTACTTGGGTGATCTATACTCCTATAGGTCAAGTGTTGTCTTCAGGAGGCGTATGTTTACGGCCTTCGTCAAACAATGTTGCTGAATATAGTGTCGTGATTGAGTTATTGTGGGATTCCAGTTCACATGGTGTTCTTTCTCTTGTGGTACATCTTGATTCGCAGTTAGTTGTCTCACAAATTAATGGCTTGTATCATGTTAGTGGTCCAACATTGTTACAAATATTCTTGCATGTAAGATTGCTAGAACGTCAATTTGAGAGCATAACATACATTCACATTTCAAGAAATTTTAATCAAGTTGTTGATTCATATGCTAACTATGTACTAGATTGGCATTTTTTTCATAGACCATAAGCATTTCACAAACACATTTTACACATGTAAATAGAATAAATAATCGATCATCATAAATATTTTTCATTAAGTCCAAAAAAGGTGATGTCATAATACATAAGTGTCATATACAAAATTGGGGCTTTCGAGCTACCAAAATATACTACACTGTCATGCAAAAATATACACCTATGTCTCTAATCCTGAGGTGGAGGATGGTACTGATCATGGTAGCACACCATGGCTCTAGCTAGCTGGAGAAATAATCAAACCCATGCCGGTGGTACTCCAACCACCTGGCACTGCATAGCCTCAAGAAAGTCCTCGACCTGCACCATGGGAACCCTATGTGTCAAGTGAACAAAGTTTGTGTGGATTATTTGGAGTGTCCACTCTACATCTACACCCATAATCTCATCACTTCTTCCCCTCCATCGATGGCGAGGAAAGCCTTCTGGTCGTTGTGGTCCCACATCTGCATGTACATGATAGAGTTTCATTATCTGTCATCACACAAAAAACATGTCTTTTGATTTCATATATCAAAAAACACAAAAAAAAATTAATAACTCTAAAAAAAAAGTGAGTTGGGTTTCATTACCTATGTCTCCATATGGTGATCTTGGTGGTAGGGGAATATCCAGATCTGTGCGTAAGTCTATCCCTGCATAAGGGTAGTCGTCTATGGTGATGATCTATCTCCACCACCAGAGGAAGAAGTTTGTTGGATAGGGGTTAGCCACCCTTCCCCCTCCTAGTATCCACATGGCATGGGCCCAGCGTAGCTGAGCCAAATCCCTAACTCTGTGTGGATCAATGTCAACTCTAGGGCTTAGCCCCAACACCCTCTCAAAAAATAATGCACTTAGTATGTTGTCGATCCCAAAGTTCTGTACCATGCCCATCTTGCAGTCACTGAGTTGCTACTTCATGTTTCTTAGAAATGAGGTACTCTAGTCATATATCGTAGGTCATGTGCACTCTACTACATATAACATCATTGGCCTTGAGGCTTGATGGAGTGATACTAAACCTATGATTCTTCCCATTGCTAATAGTATGGCTTTCAGCCCCAGGTTTTGAACTACATTTGTTAGGATTTGACTCCCAACCTTCTCTATATCAGGAAGGAAATACACAACTATGTACTCCTCTATAGTCATCCCGCCTCCTAGCCTACAGGATCGGAGGTTCACCACTTCCCCTCGTCGAGACAAACCTATGATAAAATATATGTCCTCAACCTCGATGCTGAGTGACATCCCATCCAACTCAAAAGACTCAGATTCTGGATCCTAGTAGTCTACTAGCAGCTGGAGTAGCCTTGGTTTATCCCTCAATCTTCCAAGGCATGAAAATTTGTATAACCCACAAGCCCTTAGTGCTTGTTGAGCCATTAGATCTCCTTACACTGCCTCTTTGACATCACCATGTTCTATCTCTCTCAATTTTAGCACCATCTTAGACAAACATTTTTTAGTTTCATCAGTATTTGCCTTTGAAAATCACATTTGTGGCCATGTGCGTGACTATTTGCAAAACAGCCACATATGTACATGGGTATCGTGGTCTTTTCCTCTTATACCCAGCCCTATACATGGAAAAAGACCCGATTCACGCGTGGGATGAAATGCACATTTTGGGGTGGCCTAAATAAAAAAAATGACTATTAAAATAAAAAAATTTGCATGAAAGTGAAAGAGGGGGGCATGGGTAATACCTGGACCAAACGTGGAGTGATTTCTTCGGACGATGCTCCCAAAATCAGCTCTTGAAATTCTGGACACAAAAGAACTATGGTGGGTGAATTTTCAAATGGTATGAAAATTTTTAATTTTTCACTATTTTATAGAAAAACAATTTGAAATTTTTACCCACTTCCTATAGTTTTTTACCATTTCTTACCATTTTGGACTGTTTGGACTAATATGATGTTGTAGGAGCCCATTTTGAGTGTGTTCTGACAGATACTTTGACCCGTTCATGTCTATTACAGGTATCATGTCTAAATTGGAATATTGGTCAGGATTTCACATCCGCTTTCATTTTTTATGACCTTTTGACCATTACATCTTAACCTTAGGTATGAACCCATTCCATGATGTCACAAAAATTTCACGCTGCTTTTAGAAGTGGTGTTATGTGAATGGTAGAGCTTTCCCATATATGGGTACCCTAGTTAGATCCTATATTGCATTTGGTTCCCATGCTGACATTTCTCCTTTAGGGTGTGGTAGTCCCTTATTAGTCCCACCATGTCCTTGAGCAAGAGCTTCATGCTCCTCTTGAAATTTATTCTGGCCATTCCCTTGGGACTCCCTTGTATATATAAAGTTGTAATTGCATTTTCATGAGTTTTTCTTTCCTTCTTGAGCTTTATGTCGGCTCCCTGACTTTGATTTATTATCCATATAGCTAGAGCTTGTCTCATGTCTTGCCAAGTAGATCCTTTTTACATATATTTTGTAGCTTGATCATCTCTTTTACTGAGAGTAAACCTTCCCCCAAGTGACTTTATCCTACACATATATCCTTGCGTTAAGCATAGGCATGTTCCACTGCTTGGAACTAGTTTTATTACCCCCTAACACTCATCTCCTTCTATATTTGTACTATAACTCACTTTTATTCTTTTTCGAATTTTTCAAAATATCTGAAAAAAGTCCAAAAAAATAAAAAAGCCAGATAGGAAAAGATGTTATCTTTGGAAGCAATTGAGTCATGTTGCCTTTGAATAGAGCACTGCATATCACATCCATTGGTTGGGTTATTATTTTGACTTTAGGAGTTGTACTTGTTACTCTGAGCTTATCTCCACCAATTGGTTAGGCTTCTAGTCCCTATGGATCCTCTGTTGATTCCTGTTATGTCACAGAGATGTACTAGTTTTCATATTGAGTCCATGCTACCTACCTTCGGTCACCATTTTCCTGTATGCTCTTGTTCGAAGGAAGTGGAAGCCTGAGTCTGCCATTCCTCAATTATCTTTACCTTGCATGTTGGCCATTCTCGGTATTGTTATTGGTTCATGCAATCTTGTTCGATTCCTTCCACATTATACAAAGTTGTTGAGTAACTCATGTTGGTTTATGGGGGAGGCCTTAATGCCCTCCTTCTAGTGGATTCCATTCCATTGACATCAGATCATTTATTCTGGAATAGGATTCTAGAGTCCTTTGAGTGCTTTGAGACTTACAGTCATCAGTGGTAGGTTCTCTCGCCATCAACAGTTTTGGGAATACATCAATGTCCCCTGATTGATGTATTCTTCTAAGCGTTTGACCTCAACACATCTATTCACACTAGTTAGATTGCACTCTATACCTTGATTCCCACTTTCAGTATTGGTGGGTGATCTCACGTCTATTAACGGTATACATCAATGACCATTAATCAGACGATGGAATACTATGTTTTACATCAACACATCTATTCACATAGTAGGACATGTACTCATAGTGTTTCGTGTAGAAGATCTTTTAGCTTGGTGGCATTCCATATATTCTACCTCCTTGATCATGCCAGTGTTCATGAGATTTCAGCTCTTGTGATTTGATTCCAACATATATCATATATCTTCAGCTACTATCGAGATATTGATCCATTGTATATCTTCAGCCATTATACAGATATTGATCTATTTTATATATTCATCCACTTTGGATATTCTGATCTATTGTGTATTGTACATGGCGATGACCGCACATGACACATTTTATATATAATGCTTATTCATGGCCATTGTACTCTTATGTATCCAGGACTACAACATGTATTTGCAGTCACATGCAGAGATTTATCATTGTATTGTACTGATGAGTGGTTGGTTCCTCCACCTGGGTCTTCATTACTCCACTTTTGGGATGGATTTTATAATGTATTTCTACCATCATGTTACACCTCTGACCTCACACATTAGGGGGCATCTGTTATAGCTGATTTTACCACACATGGTTGATCACATATTTATGGCCTCTCATGTCCCTATGCAGACTCTTTAGACCCCATGGACTTATATTATCCTTTGATGTTCCAATATCATCCCTAAAAAATCGTTGTTTATTTTTGTACGCAACTTTTAACCTCATACTCATGTTTACACATGACTTTTGACCTCAAACCCACGTAGATAGGGATGTGTGCATAAGTCAAAACATTTTTGGAATCTTCCTCATATCATATATGAGTCCAAATAACTTGACTCTTGGCCTTCCAAATTCCTTGAGAATGCTCGGATTTGACCCTCCATTGCCCTTTTGGATTTCTATATAAGGAAGCCCTTGGATACATTGAAGAGGAGGAATTGAAGAGAAAAGAAACTATAGTCCAGTGTTGCCTCAGTTTGCTTATACTTGAGTCTGCATCCCTTTGTCCCTTTGGAGCACTTTGTATTCTTCCCAAGATTTCCTTTTTCTTGTGAGCTTGCTATCAAGAGATGGAGGATTCAGGTGGTGGAGGCCCAAGTGGAGGAGTCAGTTTCTTTGGTTCATATACATGCCGACATAGGTTGTCACTCTTGTAATCTATGATTTTATTAATAGAAATGTCTTTTACTATCCAATTATGTGCATTTGAATATGAATATTGTATCCATGGACATGTTAAATTGCTTATACATTGTTGAATATATATTCTAGAGTGGGTATAACACATTTTTATAGAGCATGCTTGTCTTTTTTGTTGTTGTTGAGCGTGAATTGCTAGTGCAAGCGTGAATTGGAAAATCTCAATGGGGATGTACTTCAACCATTTGGAACAAGGTACAATTCAATATCCCTTAGTGTTAGATGTTTGGTTTCTCTTGCATATTGGGAAAGATTGATTTCTGGTGTCTAGTTGTCTGTTGTGCTATTCCCCAAGCCATAGGAAGTTTCTCTCCATAACACTTTGCATCTACTATCCATTTAATCTCATGGTCTTTTTTCATCATGTTAGTGATATTCATTAGTATCTCAGCAAAACTAGGGATGAACCTTATTAGAAAATTTACCTTTCCAAGGAAGGATTGCACTTCTTTTTTTTTCTTTGGTTCTTCGACCTTCAGGATTTCCTTGATCCAGTCTGAATTAATCTTTATACCATCCTTTGAAATGATGTGTCCCAACAGTTTTCCTTCCTCCAATGCAAAGTTTTATTTCTTGGGGTTTAATGATATTCCATACTTCTTACATTTCAGGAAAACTTTCTCCAATTGCATGATATGTTCCCTGTTAGATCTAGAGTACACAGTGATATCATCCATGTAGACAACTACGAATTTATCTTTTTCTTCTACAAAGGAAATGTCCATGGTGCGCTGGAAAGTGGCCCCTGCATTCATTATACCAAAATCCATCTTGGCATAGATAAAATTACCCCATGGTGTAGTGAAGGAAGTCTTCTATTGATCCTCAGGTAGCACCTTTATCTGATTGTATCCTAAAAAACCATCCATGGTGGAAATCCTTTCAAACCCCACCACTTTCTGTAAAATGTGTTTCATATTGGGCAAAGGATAATTATCTTTCAAAGAGACTTTGATAAGATTTATGAAATCTATATAAAGTCAGATTTCACCATTCTCATCTCTAACAAGTAGCATATTTGAAACCCACTTGGAAAATCTTAGAGTTACAATGATCTTGTCATTGAACAATTTTTTGGTCTCTTTCTCAATGTCAAACAACAACATTGGATTAACTCTTCTCGATTTTTGTCTAAAAGGTTTCTCACCAGGTTTTATAGGGATAGTATGTTGTGTGATGAAGGTATCATACTCTTGAATATCTTCATAGCTCCATGCAAAGACGTCAGTGTATGCTTTCATCAGATTGATATACTCTTCTTTTTCTTTGACAAGAAATCTCTTTGACAGTCTTATGATCTTTGGGTTCTCTTCAATCCCTATATTTTTATCTTCGACATCGTCATCAGAAAGATTCATTTTCATATTCTTAGCGACATAATTTTGGTAAAATAGCTTCACTAGAAGGATGAGGCCTCTGGGGATATGATTACCCTTCAATTGAACTATATCCTCCCCCCCCAGGGATTTTTTAAACTTCACGTTTTCAACAATTCTTTCTTCACTGTCTTCAACATCTTGAAAACTCTCAAGATTTTCATTTTCATTATCTACCTGAGTATTTACAAACTCACCATATAACTCAAAAAATCTCTTAATATATATATCATCTTCAAATACTTTCCAGTATTTGGAACTATTTGGTATGGAGGGTATGTTTTCAATGTCAAACTTATACTTCCTTTGGCCAGTAGAGGGAGTTTTGAATTTACCAGCAGTGATAGCTAAAGAGTCGACCACTTTTTTTTCATATTTGGGAACTACTATGATTGTATGCTCGGTAAAATAATTACCAAAAATATCCCACACTTCATTTCTATAAGCCCTCATTCTAGGATGTCTGGTTTTATAGCTGTCATTTACCTGTTTATTACTAGCTCTGAGTCTCCCATGACTTGTATCCTTTTGACTCCCATACCTTTCAAAGCATGCATCCCTAACAATAAAGCTCCATACTCTGCCACATTGTTAGTACATTCAAAAGTTAACTTGTAAGACAGACCTTTAAAATCCCTGATGGGAGAAATAATATACACACCTGCACCAACACCAACCTTAGCCACATACCCATCAAAATACATGGTCAAGAGACCTTCTTCTTTATGTTTCTTCTCTAAAGCTTCTTGTTTCTTTGCAAACTCTTCTTCCTCCTTAACTTCAATAGGTGCAGGAATTTTAAGATCATAGGGAGAAACATAATTAAAGAAAATGGAAGATCCCAAGTCAGTATCAACAACATATATAGCATGCTTATCTGGTTTGTCTTGGCTTATAACTACATATGGGAACATTTTGTCACTGTATAACCTTTTATTCCCTCTAGCCATAGGAATGGTAACATATGAAATGTCCATTTGCATAATTCCTTTTAATTTAGAGGTCCAATACCTTGATAGTAACACATCAAATTTAGGAGGAATGTCTGCTACAACTGTTAGGATATTTAGACACTTAGGAGTTAGTTAAGATCAACTTGTGTAATATATCCATTAGGAAAAAGTGTGTTTCTTTAGTATGCATTAGTATGCATTTGTAAATATTCTAATCCGACAGTCACAATATGTTCTAAACATAAAGTGATCTGATGGTTCAACTTCTCTTAGATCATCCCTACCATTGATCCGTGGCTTAACACCCGATTGGTCTATGATCTCTATTTAAAGAGAATAGAGGATCCTTGGCTAGTTGATCGATTATGAGAAGCTCATGTAACTTTCTTTCTTTTGCATAAAAAATTGCTCCAAGTAGCTATTTGGCTGGGGCCATGGACTGTTTCCCTCTCGAGGGTTTTAACCATGTGACAAACATTAGTGTGTTGATCTATGATCTGTTAGTGTGAAGTGGTTGGTTAAGGTGTTCGGTGTTTTGAGAGTACCCTGTGTACCCAAACATGGTATCAGATCTTTTATGAAGAGTCGCTTTCAGTTTTGATCAAGATCTGGAATCGGTGTTGCCGAAACTTTGAAAGGGTTTTTGGTTTTGGATTTTCTGTGCATTTTTGGCCTATGGGAGCTATTCCATTGCGTTCGAATCACTGTTTCCATTGGGAAATAATTTTTGTTTCACCAAAAACTATTTCTGTTTCTTCCAGAAACACCCATTTCGGCAAATCTAAAGGTATAATGTTACAGTGATGGATTTGTTTTTTTTTAAATATCTCATATCTTATCAGTTTTATTATTAGATATTTTTGTTTTAGTCTTAAACTGTTTCCTTCCCTGACTACGTGTGCTCTTTGTTGTGTACCTTGCGTGATCGCGGCGAATAAGAAACAGTAAGGGAAAGTTTTTTTCTTGTCTTCTCGGCTACGTATGCTCTTTGCCATGCATTTTGTGCAATCATGGAAAATCAGAAACAATGAGAAAACTTGAAAACGTATACTTTTCAGGTAAGCTAACCAATATCTAACCCCATTGTGTGGAAAAAGTTTTTTTGTTTTTGTTTATCGTTTTTTTTGTGATTTGCAGAAAAAAAATGCAAGCACAGAGAATAAGAGAGAAGAGTAAAAAAAAAAAACCCTTTCCTCTTTCCATTCTTTTACATACCTTTTAAACTTAGCTCACTTGGTCTATAGTTGCTTGATTCCTTAATAGGTCTCGAGTTCAAGTCTTATTAAGCTACTTTTAGTGCATGCAATTTCTATTTTCAAGCAACTTTATTGTAAAAGCTATTGTCAAAGGTTGATCTTGGGAAGAGGGGGCTTCCTTTTTTAGTTTAGTAGAGTTCATATCTGCCACATCACTATTGGGGACATCTTCATCATTTTCTTTGATCAAGCATAACTTCATCATCCAGAATCAGTTTTAAGTGCCATTGTTTTTAAAACCGTATATTTTTTCAAGCTCTTTGCATCCAAACAGTTAGTTTCTATTCTTTCAGTGATTATTTTATAGTATGGCCACCCATTACGATATTATACTTACAAGTTCTAGCTATTTATCATGGAAATCTCGTATGGAGGATGTTCTGTGAAGTAGGGGAATTTTCAGGATAACCTCAGGGAAAGAAACAGAACCCACTGATGATGATAAGAAAATTAAATGGGCAAATAGATGTGATGAAGCTCATGGATATATTGGGATGTCAATCTCTACTGATTTGCGATTCCACATATCTGGAATTGATGAACCTAATATCGCTTGGGAAAAGTTGGAATCTATGTTTGGTAAACACAATGAAATTCGGGGTCATCAACTTGAGAATAAGTTGCTTTCCTTGAATCTAAATGATTTTTCATGCATTCAAGACTATTTATCTAAGTATAAAACTCTTAGACTATTATGTGCAGTATGCAAGATTAAGAAAGAAGACAAACAATGTATTGATCATATTATTTCAAAACTTGGACCTACATATTATGTTTTTGTATCTACATTCTACTCCATGAAAGAATCCTTGACTGCAGCTAGCTATCAAGAGCCTAGCCTTGAATCCTTTTGTGATTCCTTAATTAGAGAGCAAGATAAGCTCATTCATCTTGGAATAATTAACAATGCAGATACATCTGGGAAAGCCTTATTGTCCCAATAGAAAGAAAAGTCCAAGCCTCCTAAGAAATAGAATTTTTGCAATAATAAGAAAAACAACAAGGGTCCCAAACCCTCTCAGTCAGCTCCTTCTTTAAAAAATGACAAAGGATCCAAGCAAAAAGGAAAGAAGACTGAGCGTCATTGCAATTTTTGTGGGAAAGATAATCATGATGAATCTAAGTGTTTCAAGAAGATGACATCCTTGGAAACAGCAATGAGGAAGCACCACATCAGCATAGATTCGTCTTCAGAATCTAACTCTCATGGACATGCACTTTGTGCTTCTGGTTACTCTTATACTACATCTTCTTCTTCTACTTCAAATGAATGGCTCATTGATTCTAGAGCATCTTACCATATGGCTAAGGATCAAACCATCTTTTCTACTATGCATGAATGTAACACCAAACAAATATTTGTTGGTGATGATAGATCTCTAAGTGTTGTATGATTTGGAACAGTTCCAGTAGAAAATGGTCATTTCAGTGATGTACTATGTGTTCCAAAAATTTCCTGCAATTTGTTATCAATCTATCAAATTACTCATTCAGGTGAAGGTAAAACTGTGATGTTTACACCTCACCAAGTTGTAATCAAGGATTTTAAAAATCCTCAAAATGTCCTTGCTACTGGAACTGTTGATGATATTACCAGGCTATACAAATTTAACAACTTTGGTTCATCACCTTTTCCTTAAGTTTTTGTTGTTCATAGTGATAACTTGAGCAAACTTTGGCATGAGCGATTTGGTCACTTAAATTATCGCTCATTGCAACAACTATGTAAAGACAATATCGCGACTGGTCTTCCGATGGTATCTTGCAAGGATGGTGTTTGTTCCGGTTGTGTACTCATAAAACATCATCGGGACAGTTTTGACAAACGTGCCTCCTAGCACACCTCAGTTCCTTTGGAGCTTGTGCATAGTGACTTGTGTGGTCCTCTTCCATCTGCATCATTTTCTAGTTTCAAATATTTCTTAACTTTCATTGATGACTACTCCAGACGTATTTGGGTTTACTTCCTAAAACTTAAGAGTGAAGTATTTAACATGTTCTTGGCCTACAAGGCCCTTGTTGAAAAACAATCTGGTCATCAAATTATTAAGTTAAGATCTGACAATGGAGGAGAATATGTTAACAACAAGTTCACTACTTTCTGCACTGAAAAAGGAATCCAACAACAACACACTGTTGCATATACACCACAACAAAATGGTGTAGCTGAATGGAAGAACCACACTTTAAAAGAAATGGCTAATTGTATGATCCAATCTAAGGGACTAAGTTTTCAATATTGGGATGAGGCCATAAATTGTGCAAATTACATAGTTAATCGCACACCCACTAAAGTTTTACAAGGTATAACACTGGAAGAAGCATGGAGTAAAATTAAAGCAGATGTAAGTCACTTTCGTTTGTTTGGTTGTGAAGCATGGGCTCACATTCTGGATGAAAAATGGAAAGCATTATAGCCTAAAAGTGAAAAGTGTATATTTGTTGGATATTCAGAAGATGTAAAAGGTTATAGACTTCTTCAGCCCCATTCACACGATATAATCATTAGAAGAGATGTTAAATTTGATGAAAATTTCTTGGCTTGTGAGCCTAACTTGGTGCATGTGCCATCTTTGGCTTGCGAGCCTGATTCGGCAATTGTGCCTTCTTTTTCTTCTTCTTCCAACTTCCTTGACAGGTTTCCAACTCTAGTTTATGATGATGACAGTGAGGATAAAAATCCACCTCCGCCTGCTCATGTTCCTCCAATTGCACCAGCACCAATGCCTCCTCGATGGGTCAGTTCAACATGTGAAGAAGCTGGTGATATTGCGAGTGATCCTAGAGATCAATGTTGAACACGTTCTTAGTTTCAGCAAGTCTCTTCCCTTTTGGCTCAAGTTTCTGAGAATCGTGATCCAGAAACTTTTGCAGAAGCTTCAGGAAATCCATATTGGGATGCAGCTATGGATGAACAATATCGTTCCTTAATGGCGAATGATACTTGGGATCTTGTTCCTCTTCCAAAAGGAAGAAAACTTGTCAGATGTAAATGGGTCTACAGAACTAAGTATGCATCAGATGGAAGTGTTGAAATACTTAAGGCAAGGTTAGTTGCCAAAGGTTTTTCCCAAGTTGAAGGGATTGACTACAATGAAACCTTTGCCCCTATAGCAAAAATGAACTCCATCCACCTTGTTCTTTCCCTTGCAGCCTTACATAACTGGGAATTCCATCAAATGGATGTCAAGTCTGCCTTCTTACATGGTGATTTACATCAGGAAATTTACATGGAACAACCTCCTGGATATGTTCAGAATAACTCTAGCCTTGTTTGTCTCCTTAAGAAATCCTTATATGGCCTTAAGCAAGCTCCTAGAGCTGGGTATGCCAAAACGGATAGCTTTCTCCTTGACACTGGTTTTTCTAGATGCCATTCTGACCCCAATGTATATACCAAGAATGTAGGAAAACATCTCATCATACTTGTTCTTTATGTTGATGATCTTATCCTTACTGGTAGTGACCCTAAACTTATAACCCATGTGAAATCCAGTCTTAAGCAAAATTTTGAAATGTCAAACTTAGGAAATTTGCATTATTATCTTGGTCTCCAAGTATTGCAAACCAAAGAAGGAATCTTCCTTTCCCAGTCTAAGTATGATTGTGACCTTCTTCGTCGCTTCCACATGGAAGATTGTAAACCAGCCCCTTCTCCCTTCCAGTCTGGAGTCAAATTTTCTGCCACTTGTACTTCCCCTAAAGTAGATTCCACCTTGTATCATCAACTTGTTGGTAGTCTTTTATACTTGACTCATTCCCATCCTGGCCTTTCCTTTGCCATTGGTCATGTTTCCCGTTATATGGAAACTCCTCATGAAAGTCACTGGAAAGCAGCAAAAAGAATACTTCAATATATTCGAGGTACAATTCAGTTTAGGATTCATTACAGTACAGGGGGGAACCTTTGTTGGTTGGTTTCATTGATTCAGATAAGGTTGACAATCCTGATGATCAAAAGTCTACTGCAAGTTATGTTTTCAATCTGGGATCTCGACCTGTCACTTGGGCTTGTAAGAAACAACAAGCTCTTTCTCTTTCTTTAGTAGAAGTAGAATATCAAGCCGCAGTTAATGCCAGTCAAGAAGATTAATGGCTTTGACAGATAACATCCATTACCATGGTTTTAGAGGTAATTTCTGTCAAAGTTACTACCATATCTTTAATCAGTCCAAGAAATTTTACCTTCCTGGAATCAAAAGAGTACAAATGTTTATATGGTCTACTAACTTCTAATCGAAAACTTTATACCACTCCATTTGGAATCAGATTATGAGAGGCACCAGAATCTAACATGGCACCGTGCACAACCATATCATGTAGATTTTGACATAGGTATAAAGGGGGAAATTCATCCTCATCTCCCTTTTCAATTTTAGACCCAAAGACAATGGTAGGAGCATCATTATTCACTTCTAAGATATCGGGTTGAAATTCTCCCTAATTCCTAACCATACCTGTTATCTTGTCTCTATATTATCTATTTTTTAGCAGCTCATTAAAAGGGATGGATATTTTTACCTTTGAGAGCTCTATTTGCAGGTCGAAAGTTGAAACGTTTTTTTCCACATCTATCAGTGTTGATTGTTTAACTTCTTTTGTCTTTTCTACTTTATCTACAAGCTGTTTATAAAAAATTTGTTCTTTTTGTTTTCTAGAAGAATGATTTGGATTGAGCCTTCCTTTATTGATAGTAACATATCTATTCCTCAATTGAATCTTTCTTTGGACATCATCCATAACATGTAGGTACCCCCTTCGGTACTATTCTGATTCTACCTCAAAATCCTTATTATCATCGTCTTGAGCATACATGTTATGTTTTGTTTCTGTGAGGTATATATCAGAATCCAAAGCACCAAAATGATGGATTTGATCTTCAATAGGTTAAGCCTCACCTTCACCATCAACATATTTTTTAGGGAAAGGTGGTTGTATTTGTTGGTCATTTGGATTTCTAGGATTCCTTATATCCCTTTGTCTGATTTCTGGGGGTTGAGGAGGATTGGGTCTTCTAAAATTTGGATTCCTGATTTGACACTCATTTTGTTCCTTGTTCAGTGTCTTGTTATCTACAGTCAGTTTATCCATCATTTTCTCCATTTCCTTCAATATTATCTCAAATTTTATATCACTAGAAGAGGCAGTATCATAAGTAGAAGGTACAATTTCTTCCCTGATTTTCCCTTTATCACTTTCTAATTTATGCTTCATCTTTCCACATGCCATCATGTTGACTTCTACTTCTAATGCATATTTAAACATGTCAAGAAGGCCGGATGATTTCTTCTCTCTCAATAATAAAGAAAAATCACCTTCAAAAGCATCATCATAGTGGAGTTTTGCAGCACCTACTATAGGTTTGATATCAGCAGGGATGTAGTTATATACTCTCATGAAAGGCTTGAAAATTCATGGACAGATTCAAACCCCCATTTCTTGAGATTATTATATTGAGACAGTACTTGTAATAGACTTTTCTTATCATGCCATCTTTCTAAGAATGCAGTTTGGAATGCTTTGAATGTAAGAATGGATCTAGCAAGGAAGTATCTAAACCATTTCTTGATTACCCTAGATAGGCTTTGTGCAAACAGTCTCATCTTAACATCTTCATAATCAACCTCTTCCAAATCAATCTAGTCATCAAACCTATCCACATGTTATCTGGCTATGAAATTACCCTCCCCATCATACAAGGTAATTCTTTGGGCATAATGTAGAGGGAGGTCATGTAATGCAGCAGGAAAATGAAAAGGGGAAAATCTAGTTTCCATTGGCCTAGGTGGATTTGGAACTACAAAAGGTGCTTGGAAGGCTGGAGGGTTTTGAGAAACTGGTGGGATATAAGGATAAAAGTTCTGAAAAGTAGGGTTTCTTGCACCAATTTTCTTAGAGTTTTGAAGGTTCTGCCAAAGAGAGTTAAGAAGATATGACTCTAACCTACTAGGATTTCTTTTTTTGTTCCTCAAGTTAGATTCTGATTTAGAATTTAATAGTGACCTTTCAAAATTGGTTTCCCACACATAATCTTCAATGATATGAAATTATAGGGTAGATGAATTTCCAAATGGAGGAAAATCTAGTTGGTCTTTTCCTTTATTTCTAGGTAATTTATTGGGGTTATCCACACCTTGTAATATTTCAGCATCAGGATTACCTTGTGTATGTGGCCACCTGGAAACTAGGATGCCTTATGCAATTCGCTCAGAACCAATATTGAGTCACCAGGGAAAATATACAACCTTATTCAACTGTAGGAGTATATGTTTTCCCACAGAAACCCTTTATTATTAGAATCTTTGTCGTTTCTCCCATGGATGGTTTGCACTTTCGTTTCCCTGGCAATGACGCCAGTTTTTTAGCACTCAAAATCACACCCAAGGTTGTGGAAGATGAACCACAAGGTAAAAAAAAACAATTTAAGAAAGGGATATGACTTCATCGTTTCTAGAGAGGGATCTCTCACAGATATATAACAAGGTCAGATATAGACATGAAATGAAATTCAAATATAGTTGTGGTTGAAACAGAGTAAGCGTACATTGGGCTATGGAGTCACAATTATAAAGAAACATAGAGCAAATTGCATGGGAAATGTATGCAAAATCAAAATAATACTTTGGTTACGGTCAATGTGTTTTTGGTCTTGTGATAAGGAAGAAATGATGATAGTCCATTAACACAGAGCACCAAATACATGAATTATGCATTAACTTTCACAGAATCATTTTGTGAATATTTGAAATGGTATCCAGAGCATAACTAGGTATGAATTCTGAAAACTATCACACACTTATCTCAGATATGAAAGAAAAAATAATGCAAATATTAACAAGAAGGACATGCACATAAAGAAAAGAAATCACACACTGTAACTGAGAAATATGCATGAATTTTTGCATTCAAAGGATAGCATTAGGATCTGCAACTTTTATTAAAGACAGATATAAAAATTACATAACGTAAAAGTCCCATGGGTTTCAATCTATTCTTCCACTATTGAGGGTATACTTATAGTGTCTTAGACCCCCAATACCAACCACGAAATAGGGATGAAATTAGTTACAACTTGAGAAGTAAAATTCCAACAAACTCTAACGTGGAACATTTGCCACGATTTACATAAAAAAATAGAGAAAATGGGGTAATGCGTATACTGGATTTAAAATGGTAATGCATCCTCAGGATTCTGGCTCATTTGATCATTCTATAGTTGTCTCTTTAATCCTCATCATGCTCAGGCATGCGGTGTGCATTTTGTCCTCCTAAACTCCTCCATTGTCTTCATTGGTGCAACTTGTATTTACTTTTCTCATAATTTTCAATTGTTTTCCATTGATCTACAACTGGTAGATCCAAATTGATCATCTCCTTCACTAATACCCTTAGCTCCATATTTTATGGATAAGAAAAATATGGCAATTTAGTACATGTAGCTTTGAAGTTGAACATCACCTCAAAATCTCTGACCAACTTGTCAATCACTGTTTTTCCATACAATGATTGATGATGCATATCATCAAAGTGCCCGTGATCTAATTTGCTACTGATTAATTTGTCATTATACTATTTTTGAGACCACATTCCTCTTTTCTCTTCCCAAAATAAAGGAAGTCCTCTTTTGAACAAAGGATTGAACAATTCAATGAATTCCTTAATTTTATGATGCATAACATCAATTTTTGCTTGAATTGTTTGCAAATGATGATGTTTATTCACCACTTCTCTTGCCAATGTGATAACTAAGACCCTATCCTGGATATTTGCTTTCCTTATTTATTCTTCTGTCAAACTGTTCAAAAAATTAATTGCATTATGAGTTGTGTCTATAGGATTTTTATTTAAGACTTGCTTTACCATCAAGACATTTTGTCTAGCTGCTTGTGTAACAATATCCTTTTCTAAAATAAAATCCAAATAAGGTTTGAGTTTGGTCGCTTTTGCTATCAGTACATCCCATATAAGATGACTTTCTCCCTGTAGGGCTGACTATCCTGTAACTTGTTTTGTCAATTTATTATTCTTCTCTACCAGTTCCTTACACTTGTCTTCCAATTTGTTTCTTTCATGTTCTCTATTTTTAGCTATGCTTTCCAATTTTTTTATTTTGGTTCTTTAAACCAGTGATTTCCAAATCTTTAAGACTCATTTGAGACATAGCTTGGGAGAGAGAATCTGCACCATATTGTACATAGGATGAAACAACTGGCACTTGCTTCTCCTTATTATTTTCCTTTAGTTCCTTTAGTTCATTTTCCAACTCTGCTTGTTTTGTTTCAAAAACCTTTTCCCTCTCAGCCCAAAGTCTTGCATTTATTTTCCATTGTTTTTCTTTTTCCTCCAATTTTTTCAACCTTGCTTTACAATCAATCAACTCAGTATTCAAATTTTCTCTTTGTTTTTCAAACTCTGTCAGCTCAGAAGTATGTGTAAGCTGAGTAGGTGGAATATTCATATTCTTTTTTAACAATTGAATTGCATTTTATTTCTTCTTTAACAACTTTTGAGTGGCATATCCCTTATCATCTTGACTATCATCCACCAATAGTTATGTTTGTAGCTTATTAATCTAGGTCTGGTCAGATTTGTTTTCTGCCTTCTCCTTTCTCAGTAAATCTTCAACTCTTTTCTTAATTGATTGTAACTTTGACACTTGCAATGTTGCTTTTAACAAATCAGTATAATTGATATCACCTCTCTCTGTGTAGATGCATCATATCAGTAGCAGGCATATTCTTTAAGTTCATCTTCATTTCAGCCACTTTATTTCATGTGTCCACAGCCAAGTTCAGTGTGTTTTTACCTTGATCCCTTACAGTCACTAGGGATACATCTTGACTCGACAATTTTCTCACTTCATCATACAACTTCAATTTCTCATCAAAAAAAAATTCACTCACATCTTTATATCTATATAGCAATTCAATCTTGGACTTGTACTTATTTGTAGCTCCTTCAGGAATTTTATCAAAGGTATATTCCTAGATTTCAAAGGTTGGTCCTTTGATCTTCATCTGTTTCTTTTTTCCTTTAGCCTTTGTGGCCTATACAATTTGTCCCGCCCTCTTAGTATTTAGTTTCTTGGGAATCTTGGCAGTATCTTCTTCATCTATATCCATGGATTTTGAGAGGTCCCTCTTATTTGTTTTCTCACAATAACTAGCCAATGGTGTAACATGAGTGGTTGATGCAACTATACTTGAAAGATCATGCTGAAGAGAAGTGTTTATTGGTGTAGGTGAAAGTGAATATTCTTGCATATTGTCACCACTATTAATATCATTGGGATAATCCATCAAATTTTCTACTTCAGATAGTCCTGCCACCTCAGAATGCTCAAATAGTTTATTTTTATTTGCTTGTCTCCTATTTGAGATAACATGGTGAGGGTCATAATTAACAACAACTTCCATTGGAAATCCCATTTCTCTGAGCATGTTTTTGATCATTTGAAGAGTTTATTTTCTCTTGATAACAAAGGGGCCTACTTTCCATGGAAACTTAATTTCTTAAGTCTTGTTATAGCACAGGAAATGCTCATCTTCAACTATCAACCTTTATCTAATTAGTTCCAATGAAAACACTCTTACTATCAAAAATGCTAGAAGGATATATGGTTGATGAACAAATCCATATACCCTAATCACTATGCCATGTTCAGATAGGAACCAATCCCCTACTCTTCTTTCATGTGAAAACTGTAATAATTCTTTCGTCTCTGGTAAAACTTTGGGTAATCTCTCTTGAAACAAAACATTATACACTGGTTCCCTGAGAAAATTCATAAATTTACAATAATCCCTACTCATCTCATCTATTATAACCATCTCTGGGAGTTTTAAATTGTATTCATTGAATGTTAAGAACATCTTTAATAGGAAATATTGAAACCTCAAAGTTCTTTTCCTATGGATGTTTATTAGTTGAAAATGGATATTCTTAGCTAAAAACTCATCAAACTTAAAGCATGATGATTGCATAGACTGATTCAACTGCTCAGACCCTACCTGACCGGTACTAAGGGTGAACACTAGAATTAATAAGGGTTTTTTGATGTATTTGTTTGTATCCAACCCCAAAAACTTACTGGCCAAGGTTAACAGGGACTAGTTTTCTTCATTAAACAGGTTGTAATCAATGGGAAAAGGAATATTTAACAATTGACTATCCATTTTTGAGAAGGCTTTGAAGAAAGTTTCTTTTTGTTTGAATGAAGACTCTCAGAAAAATTGGACTAGGTTTTCTTCTTTGTATTCTCTGTATATTTGGGTAAAATTGGCAGGGATTAATAGAGTTTTTAGGATGGCAAGAGAATTTACTAGACACGACATCTTAGACCTAGATGCATCCATAATTACTCCTTCATAAGGAGAATAATTACTAGTGAACCACTCAATGAACTCTGGAAAATTTGGGGTTTGTTCTACAAAAAAATAAAAGAAAAATGAATCGAATACTCCATTAGTATCAATTCCCTAGTCTTTGAGAATTTTTAACTTTTTTTTGGTAGTCTCTACAGTATCATCTAACAAGATAGTGTCGAAGATTTCAGAATCGTTATCCTCAAGAAATTCGTCAACCTTCTGATACTCAATATTCTGAACCTTTAAATCTTCCTTTTCAGCTATGAAATACTAGTTCAGTAGAGAAATGAACCTACCTGGTCAGCCCCAGGTTTCCAAATTTTGTCCACAGTGGTGCCTTTCGCATAGTTTGAATTCTCATTTTCCAGTGCTCCAGAAGAAAAAAAATAGTTTGAATCCATGTGCTTGTCCTTATATTATTTTATTCTTCATATCGATTGTGCATCTTTTTCATTCAAATATAATCTCACTCATAGATCTGTTGTTCTTCAATCTGATCCCTCCATATCGATTTGTCTTAAATATTGGTTTCCAGTTCTAACACTTTCTCTATCTATCTTATAACTTCCTTTCTTGGGTTGATTTATAACCATATATTCACCTTAGCTTAAATTTGTACCCTTCATCACCTTCAGCACTTTACATTTTCTGCACTCTCACTAAGAATTTCCTTCCTTGCACTTTGGATTAGCGGAAATTTTTTTAACTATCGATCTAAATTGAATTTTCATCTGTACCATCAAATATGTGTCCCATACTTAATTATGCAAATATCAACCACAACTTTCTTTCATGCAAATTCAACTTGCGGAATTATTATCAAACCTTGATTAGAAACACCTTTAATCTCCGTCGTTAAAGTTTAACGGGCCTACCATATTCCGCAAATTCCAACTTGGGATTTTATCTACGCATGTTCAATCAACAGAATAATTCTCTGTCATTGATTTAGCTCGATTCAATATCCACCATTGAAACATGTTATCCCGTTACAATATTTCGTAGATTTGAAATCTGATTTTCCACGAGAACTTTAGATCGGCGGAATTCATTTCCGTCGTTGATCTAAACCATCTTCGATCTTGGCCATTGAAACCTACAAGTGTTTAACTGATTCCATAAATACAAAAACTAGTATTCGTTGTGCAACTTAAAGTGGCAGAATGGACATCCACCATCTATATGATCTATCTATTGATCACCGCCATTGAAAACTAAGCCTCCTTCCACCATTTTGTTGATTCAAGAACTCTATTCCACCCTACATGTTGAAACAACGAAACAATTCATAACCGTAGATTTAATTTAGCCTCCTTATCCAACGGACACTTGTGCTCATATGGCAACCCATATTCAATGTTTGTTGGTTCTGGCAATGGAAACTAGTTTTTTTGTAAGGTAGTGTCCATAGTTTTGGGCATGTCAAATTCAATTCTATCTCAAAAATTTGGAGGAAGACACCCCAAAAACTATTGTATCTTGACCTTCTCTTCCTTTATGTAAGGTACGTAATGTAATAGATCCAAAAATCTATTGATAAATTCCACCATGGTCATGGAGCCCATATTTAACTCATGAAATTATTTCACTTTTCTATCAAAGAATCTCTCAGACATGTATTTTTCCTGAAATATTCTGTGAAAAGTACTCCATTTGATTTCTTTTACTTCATCCTTTTTCGTATGGTTTAGGTCTCTCCACCATCTGGCAACTTTTCCATTTAAATTGTAAATGGCTAGTCGAGATTTCATCTCATTGGAGTAGTTGTGTACTCAAAATTATTTGCTCATACCCAGGAGCCATTCTTCAACATTCTCCCTGATATTCATCTCTCCTTCATAGGTTGGGGCTTTTATCTTTCAAAATTCTCATTGGAGGTTGTCATTATTTTTATGCCTCTTTCTGCAAGGAGAGAGGGAACCGTCATTAGAAAAACTATGATATTATTTGAAGTTCGGGTGTGTGTTCTTCTTTTCCCTTTTCCTTTGGATTGTTGGTCCTTCTTTTATGATGATACTCTTCCTTGGATTTATTGGTGGAATGGGTAGGATTTCCATGAGGGTTTACTCCCATCATGTTTCGAATTAAAGCATCATTTATTTCTTTTTTGCTCTTTTCTCTCATTCAGGTTATTATCTTGGAATATTTGTAAGTATGCTTGCAGACTCTTTATGGTTTTCATTAGGTCATAATTTAATTCCACCATCAGTTCTTCTTCTCGTGTTGGGGAATTTAGATTCCTTTGTCGGCTGGTGTCCTCTTCTGTATTCATGATTTGGACCGTTCCTTAATCCTGCAATTAAAACATTTAGTAACAAATATTGATCTGTTAGTTCACAAAATTTCAATATAGTTTTGAAATGTTTATTTGTGCAACAAATGTTCAAAAGCACCCATTAAGTCTCTTAGTGTTTGAATCTAGGCTCTAATACCACTTCTAATGTCCCTAAAATCTATATATATAAAAAATCATAGGGATAATAATACTTCTAAGACCTTAAGGGACATATTTTCTTAACTACAGAATTATAAACTTGATAAGAACTATGCCAAAGTTCTAGTTATGTTTTCCTTTTTATATGATTCATATGTGACGACGATGTTTAAAATGCCATTATTCTATATTCTAATGTAATTTTATTTATGTACATGATATCTAGTTTACTAATGCTTCTGATATTATTTTGTTCATGTTTAATTTCATGTTATGTTATCTAGTTCTTATTTTGTTAAACGATGCGGATGACTTACATCTATATTTAAATGGGAGGAGTGGCGGTCTTTTCCCTAATGAATCACTTAGAACAGTAAGGAAATCCTATGATACTGGGCTTACTTAGTTCTTGCGAACTAACACATGATGTGTCTATTCTTATTGAAGGTGATTTGCCGATAAACCTATGCTATATAAATGTGATGAAGAAAAATAAAGAACCTAGAACCTACGCTTTCTAGTCCTAAATGCAAAGGGCTTTGTCAATGTAATACTACCCTATTCCCAAGACATGAGCGCAAACTATAATGTAGAGGGTTTAAGACTCAATGGTAATTGTATGCTCTTAAAATATAGTATATAGGGTTTATATTATGATAATACATGTGGAGTTCAAAACTAAAGAAAGGGGGTTTTGATTAAAACCATAGTGGAAGGTTGGATACTGCTTTTAATGAGCACATGTGAAGGGAAGTGTGTCTCCTCCATATGGAAACCCATCTTCAATTTTTGTTGGTTCTTCACCTATCCCAATTCACGATAAGTGATCTAGGCCAGCATTCAAGCGACCCGAATCCACAATTATCTCAAAATCAAACTCTTGGAAGAGAACTAGACAGCAACAGATATTCCCCCTCAACACAGGCTTATTCACCAGGTATTTCAAAGTAGAGTGATCCGTAAAAATATTGAAATGGCCTCCCAATAGGTAGTGTTGAAACTTCTATAGTGCATATGCCATCGCCAAGCCTTCCCTCTCTGTTGTATTATAATTCTTCTCTGCGGATGACAACTTTCGACTAGCGAAAGCGATCGGGTGATCAATATCACCTTCACCTAGTTGATCCAACACCACTCCCAAAGTGGTTGATGATGCATCAACAAGAACATGGAACTCCTTCTTCCAATTGGGGAAATCCAATACCGGTGCGGAAGCCATCTTTTCCTTCAATGTGTAAAAATTCCCTTAACATTCCTAGATCCATACAAATACCGCTTCCTTTTTTAGCAGCTTCTCCATAACGGCTGTGATTGCATCATAACCTCTGATGAACTTGCGATAATATCCTATGTCTCCTAGTGTCTCTCTAATTTGCTTCACATTTGTAGGTGGTGGCAATCTCAGAATAAACGAAATCTTGGTTGGGTCAACCAATAGTCCTTTCTTGCAAACAATATGTCCCAATAACATCCCAAAAGGTCCATAGAAAATGCACTTCTTTGAGTTTAGCACGATTTGATGCTGTCGACATCGCTCCAGCATCAGTCGCGGGTTCTCTAGATGGTCCCTGATCAATTCATAAATCGTCTAGTCATCCATATATACTGCTAGAAACGTTTGAATAACATACTTGAATGCAGCAACAACAATTCTAGAGAATATCGTAGGTGCATTATTTAGTCCAAATGGCATCACGGTGTACTGAAAACATCCCCATTCAATAGAAAAGGTTGTCTTATGACTATCCTCTTTTGCGATCTTAATTTGGTGATAACCAGAAAATCCATCTACGAATGAAGAGATTTGTTGACCACCCACTCCTTCTAGTACCTCGTTAGTAAATGGTGTTGGAAATGGATCATGCAGACATGCATCATTCAGTTTGTTGAGGTCGACACAAATTTGAACCTCGCATGTCCTCTTGTCTTTCACTACCATGAGACTGATCCATTATGATTCCTCAACCGGTTTTATTATTCCTACATCCAGCATTATGTTGAGTTCAGCTTTAACCCTCTCCTTGTATCGCAGATTCAAGCGATACGAGTGCTACTTCATTGCATTCATATCTGGCTTTTGTGGGACCTTCATCTCTCCCAAATTTCCTAATATCCCCTTCATCTCAAAAAACTTTGTAGGGAACAAGCCTTGGAATTGATGCAATAGGTTAGTGATATTGTCCATTGTTTCCTCATTCCAGTAGTCCCAAACATTTGCGAACTTCGACTGCTCTTCTGTCCCAATGTTGACCTTCCAAATTTTTAGAGCTTGATTCATTTGATTTTTCGATATTTCAGGTGCTACAACATGTCAAATTCCTTTTATCTCTGGAATATTGATGTTTCATGGATCATCACCATCATCTAGTCCTCCTTTCACGTTGTAGCATTCCATCATTGACTGCAATGTGTTTGTTGGATGCGGATCCACTTGGTATGTGACTGGTACTACCTTTAGAACAATGTCGTGGATATGTTACAACACGCTATGAATAGTTGGTTCTGCATCCGCAAAACTGAATGTATGACTGAAATAGGTTGATAGCTCCTCCCAAGTCATAATTTATCTACGTAATTTAGTTGAGACATACCACTGTCATGGAATCTCATCCAACGTGTGTACAAATGCATGTTCCCACTCTTCCTTTGGTCGTGAGACTCACATGGTATTACATGCGATCACATGACCGCTAGGATCATTCCTCCCATCATACCTATCAGCTTGATATCTTTCCTCTTTGCCAAATTGAACTATCATCAGCCTGTGACACTGCGACCACCGAGTGATGGACTTCTTATGGGTTTCCCACCAACATGTTGGAGTCACTTTTAATGCTTCATCCAACACCAGCAACTACTGAGGTTATGACACCTTATCCTCAAATTCAACTATAAACTCAGACAACTCAATAAATCCTTTGTATACTGGAAACTCAATGGTTTTTGTTACAACTCGGCACAACGACTGAGTAATCAAGACACACTTTTGAAGCGATACCTCATGCATCCAATTATTCTAGTTCTCCAAAGCATCATCAGAGTCTGAAGATGCAGAGATAGAGTTGTGCCAACTAAGATCACCATCGATAATCGGATTTATCTAGTCCTATGAAATGTTATATGCATGATCCCATCCTCCTATAGCTTCTTCCTTAAATGGTTCCACATATATTCATCCTTCAGTTGGGTCCATTAGAGCAATGACTCTAATATCACAATTCTCGATTATAATTACATGCTTCTTGAAATTAATCACAGCCACACTGTCATTGGCCCATCTAATCCATAGCAGTGCGGGATATGAGCCTTTGCCATCAACAACTTCAATAACATAAAAATCGATGTAAGTATTAATCCCTTCAACTTCCACTATGAGATGCGGAACTCACCCAATCAATGTTATTATGTCCTGGTTAGCCAGTCGCAGCTGCACTGGGGACCAAACCAATAGTGGGAACCCCATCTTTTTCCATGTCTTTTTTGTTAGAATGTTGACATTCGAGCCTAGATCCAAGATGACTAAATCTACCTCATAGTCCACAATCTAAATATTCATTCTCATCTATTTTCACATCTTTTTCTCGTGCAAAGAGTTCACCGCAGACTCCTTCCATCACTTTTCTGGCCGATGTAATAGATTCTCAATATCAGCGACGGAATCAGGATCTTTTGCCAGTGACAAACAACTTTCAAAGAATTTATCGAAGGTACCATGCTTTAGCGATGGCCTTGATACTAGAGTGGAATCAAAAGCAACTGGCATCTCATAAACAAGCAACTTACATGGATCTCTTCTTATCACATTGCGTGCTTCAAAGAATATGTCTCTTTCAGCGTTGACAACAAACTCTACCTTCTTCTTTCCAGTGAGTGTAATTTTTGGAAACGGGATATCATCCCCTGTCACTGCACCTCCACAAGTAATGACAGAAACATCAAAGTCCTGGGTTCTTGTTTATGTGGAGATATTCACAACTATTGATCCTTGATTCTGTTTTAGTGATGGATTCACTTGTTGGTTCACATTTTGATTTGCCTTCTGGATCTGATTCTGAATCTGGTTCTGGTTCTGGTTCTACAACTGATTATGGTTCTGGTTCTACAGCTGTGGAATTTTTTTTCCTTCCACTTTGCGATCATCTATGGACAATTCTCAATAGTGTGGTAAACAACGATACAATAATTACACTGTGCTTAAAATTGTGAGCAATCTCTTTGATAATGTCCCAGTACCCCACAATTATAACATTATATAGGCCCGCAACCTTGTCCTCCTCCTCAACTAAAACCTCCACCTCCTCCTCCTCGAAACCCTTCGTGAAATCCTCCTTGTTGTTGGTATTGTAGTTGATTGAATTGTTGTTGATGTGGGGGATTATGTTTTAGCTACACATATTGTGGTTGAGTGTATTGTGGATTATGCAGAGCCATCTGCATTTGGTTGTACTATACAAGTGGTGGAGAAAATTGCATTTGTGGTTGCGCCTGGTACAAACTGCAGCTACGGTTGCGCCTGCAGTAAAACCTATGGCTGAGGTGGTGGCTACACCACCTGTGTTTGATGCTGTGGTTGTTGTATCATCTGATGGTATTCTCCCTATTAATTCATGAACTTGTTTTCTTCAATTTTATATTTTGATTGTGATTTTTATTTTAAGTTTTCTCATTTGCTTACTTTAGAAAAATTTTGGTTTTAAGTGAAATTTTGATTTTTTGATTTAGGTTTTCCATTAGGTTTGTTTTTATTATGGTTTTGAAGGGTTCTATAGGACATTATATGGATTAATTAGTTCATAAATAACACCATGATCAAAGTTTACCATAAAAACCTCATTCAAAATGGAATTAATGACTAAAAAGCACCAAATTTGGTTTTAAAACATTCTTGTAGCGCAACAGCCAAAATTTTACACTGTGGCGCTACAAGAATATCGCGGGCACTAAAATTGCCAGTTTTTAAGCCAAATTCTCTCATGATTTCGATTTCTGGGTGACTAATCGTATGTGTAAAGGGTTTTGATACGTGTTTCATCAGAAATGATCATGCAAATAGGTGTGGTTCGTGACGTGAAAGAGATCGTGGTAATCAACAGCTAGGGCTCAGCATATCATGACAGGTAGAGGTACGACCTGAGTTTGATGGGAAAGAAGTTCTCAACATATGCATCACGAAGCTGGAGGCGAAGTGGAACAAATACATCTGCTTAAAATCCGAAATTTGTAGTTACAGAGGAGATTTAGGGCTTTCTCAGCATGCCAGTTGGAAGCAAACCGAAGGCTTGAAGACACTTGGACAGTTAAATTCAATAGTCAAATAGTCCAAAGATTGATTTTAAACGTCTACAACAGCCCGAGAAGGAGGTATTCCATGTAAACTTGCTCGTGGCTGCCAAATTGGGGGTTTCTCATTAAAGCTTGTTATGTTAAAATTGATCAAAGAAAACTTAAATTCATGTTGTTAACAAGCTCCCTACGATCAGATATCAGTCTAAAAAGGTTTTAGATGCTTGGGGCAAGTGATTAGTTGAAAAACAACAGTTACATTGAATAATTTCCCTGTCAAGACCAGCAAATTGGTAGGGTGAAGGTCTGTACTATTTGTGGCGACCAGGGTTCACAGATTCACTTGTTACCTGTAATCAATGCAATGAGTTAGCTGAGTATGTCAATTGGATGCAGACCTTGTTTGAGTATGTGCTAGAGGCTGATTGGTTTTTGCTGAATGCAAGTTGAAACAGAAGTTAGCATACATAAGATTGCTCTCATATCATCTCATTCCCTAGTTAAACAATTGCAATCTGAAGCTAAGAAGAAAGAATTTGAAGAGCACTAATGCAGAATCCCTATTGAAAAGAGATAGCTCATTAGTAGTATAAGAAGGAACCAAGGGTGCTATTTGTGCAGAATCACAACACATAGATGTCTCTATGTATTCCAGAGGTGGTCTGGCATTTAGATGAGCATATTGGATGTTAGTTAAGTTCAGCAGCAGCTTTGTTAAATATTTTTGGCACTTTGTTGACCTAAATTACCCAAGCCTAGTGTAAAACATTTCCTGCATTAACAATAGAAACAGACTGTTAAAAATTAAGAGAAAACAGCCAAGGAGAATCAAAGAGAGCTGACTGTCAAAACTCTAAAAACTTGAGGGAAAAAGGGCTATTAGGTCATTAATAGGGTCTTAAAATTTCACAGAATTCAGCCATTGGAAAGCAAATGAAGAAAAGTGGGAAGACCAACAGGGCTGAGCCCACTGAGCTGAATTGGATTGACAAGTTTCCAGATTGTGAACTAGAATCAAGATATTACAGAAGTGATCTTGTAGCAAGTGGCACAGAGCTTGGTGAAAATTTTAGAGATGAAATTAGTCAGGATATAAGAGCAACTGATAGTGAGAACAATTTTTCCTCACCTGAACAAAATGTGATTCTTGGAAATGTTGAGAATGTTGCTCATTTCTTTGGTGTGAGAAAAACATCTTCTGGAAGATATGAAGCAAGTCTTTATGACAGGAACAGGAAGAAAAAGGTGTATGTTGGCATGTATGACAGTATGATTGAGGATGCTCGTGCAAGAGATATGAAGGCAATATATTTGGTTTCTGCTTCAGTTCTTAATTTTCCAGAACTCCAAGAGAAAACTAATTTGCAACATGAAACTGACCAGGTTCATTCCGGCTCACTTAAAAACTTATTGAAGGTGCAGTCTGCAATGCAACAAATTTCTATTAAAGCAGAGAAACATGCTAATGTTACCCCACAAAAAGTGATAAATAGGAAGCCAAGAACCAGCTCTTCCAACAAAAGAATACTATGAATCTATGCAGCATCCAGTTGACAGTGAAATGCAAAGATTATTGAGAATTCTGCTCTGTTTTTCCTGTTTTGGGTTACCGAAATTGATTGCATACCACGAGAGGATGGAAATGAATTTTAGAAAAAAAAAGAGTTTTTTGTTCATAATATATCCATTCACATAAACCTCTCTCAGTTTTGTAACATCTATCAAGGTTTTAAATATTCAGTTTAATCTTTACAGCGTATTTTTCAGGGTTGTAAAAATATTTAATATTTTCCTGTTTTAGTGTTCATCTTGCGGGGAATATTATGATTGATTGGAGATGAATTTTTTTTTTAAAAAGAGGTTGTTGTCCATAATGGAACCATTCACAAAAACCTCTCTCAGGTTTTACATAGGTGTCACGAAAGGAGAGATATGGAAGCTTCTTTGACACCTAGTTTTCAAAAATTTGCAATATTTGCCAGGAATCCGATTTTGCTATTTTTAGTCAATTAGTTGAAAGTTAGTTAATGTAACTGCTGGGTAGTTTCAATTTCAACCTGATGAAGGGAATATAGAACTAATTATTTGTAATTATAAAAGAGGGACAAGGGGACAGAAGAGGGCTTCTAATTTTTGGGCTGGCTTAAGGAGGTCTTTGACTTGTTTATGAGCTAAGTACTTAACTCTCATGTGTATTTGATGAACAGAATTATGAAATATATGATCCATATTACCTTCAGTCTGTGTTTTGGCTTCATTTTTAGCTTTTTAGCTACATGATTGATAAATTCATTGCTGGTTTAGTCTTTATGCTTGTAATGCTTGTCAGTTGTGAATGAACTTCAAAGTTATGTTATGTTGGTACATGGTTATTATATTATGCATCTCTATTCTTCTTTATTTATGATTTAGTTCCTACTTGGCTTATGAATGTATTCCCTTCAGTCACCAAACTTTACAACCAGGAAAAACCTTTCAAAAACCCTAAACCCTAGTTTTGTTTGATTGAATATTTGAGATTGTGTTGGCTTGTTTCTTTGTACTCTGGAAGCAATTTCTAGCACAAACACTCCCTTCACATAGTACTTGTCCATTGTTCAATCCTGGAGTAAATCATATGCATGACAATTCTTATCTTCATGCCCAACAGACCGAAAAAATGTGCAATACAAATTCGTCGGCTTCATGACCATATTTTGCATATATCCACAATCTTCATGTCGATGCCCATAAACTTGGCAGGTATGGAACCATGGCATGCCACCATAACTTAATGAGTTTGGAACTCCCGATAGTAGGTAGTTTAAAAAACCCCGGCATTGATCTTTGTGGTTCCCCTCTGTGTGACATTGAGTACACCAAAATTCATCGCGATGTTCTTTTCCCTTCTTGATATCTTGCAACTGGAGCATCAGGTTCTCTAGTTTTTTTTTTTAATTTGGTTCATACCGACTGCATTCTCTCCAATAGGTGCAGCTTCCAACTTCATCGCAATCTCTAGAGGCTTGCTTTATGTCGTAATCTTTCATTGCATCAATGATGTTATGATATGTGGTACCAACGCTATGATGAACCATTCCTTATGTTGAACATCACTCATATCAAAGCTGACTCTTTCCATCAATGTCTTGAATTGCTGATAAAAATCCCAAACAGTTTCATTTGGATATTTCTTAATCTCCTTCAACTCAGTGATGTTTGTGCCTCAAATTTTGGTTTTCTTTATTCCTCAGGCAATCCCGTTCGGATTTTTTCCAGATTCTTCGCTAGAGTCCCTGGGGAGAACTTGTACAAATTTCATATACCAATCCAGTGCATGACCTTGAAGGGTTGTCTCCAACTAGCCCTTCCTAACATATTCATCTTGATCTTGCTTTACAATCCATGCTGCTTCGCATAGAAACCAGTATTTCTCGGGGTTGTCAGTCCCGTTCCCATTAAATATAGGTAAATTCACATCATCGCCTGCCATCCTAGGCCTTCTTCCTAAATTCGTTGATCCACTACTATTAGAGTTTTGTTGTATCTCTAGGTTGTTCTTTCCTCATGCTTGGGTATAGATTGGTCATCTCCTTCATCATTGTAGGGTCTCTTCATCTCGTGTGGTATTCTCTCACAGTATCGCATTTCAGTCACAATAGGACTCTCTCCTGTCCTTTTCCTCTTCTCTTTCCAAAACCTTGCTCCTCCTCTCGTAAGACCACTTTCTTCCTCGGCTTCCCTCATAGTCTCATTGTAACTTCCATCCATCTACCCCATATCATTCCATCCAACCCTTGTCTCTGTGATACCTTCAACCTCCGCACATCGTGGTTCTACTCGGTGGAGTTCATCTTCTGTATTCCTTTTTCACAGATGAGCATCTTAATAGACGATTGAAAATATAATAGGAACCTACCTCTTGGTTCGTTGAATAACTTCATTTCTACGTTGCTATAATATTTAACTGTGTCGACCGCAAACTCAGTGATGTACCCCTCCAAGATATTGTCAATCCAAAATTCAACTACCCTTGATGCTTTGTTGTCTACCTCCTGTAACTGCTGGATCAATTTTGGAGTCCATCCAATTGGTTCACCTCCTTGTAAATTTGTCTTTTGATACATTAATAACGCTAACCACTCATACAAGATGATAGGAGACTTAGAGAAAAAGTACTCATGTAGATCAGAATACAAGTACCTCACCAACCATTTCTCTGTCGTTAATCCATGGTTCTAATTCTCTTTCTCAGCAAACTCTAGTGCCTTTTTGTCAAAGCAATATTGAATCTTCGGTCTCTTCCAATTCCACAACATGTCCTCCTTCCCCATCATACTAAGGTCCCGACAAAAGAACCATTTGTTCACTAGTGGAAAATGAGAGATTAGTGACCAGGAGACCACAATTTTTGGTCACCATAGTTTTTTTCAAGGGATAAATGACCAAAGTTGATAAATTTAAGTGAGCTAACTAAAAAAGACCAAGATAAATGACCACTTTTGGTCACGAGATAAAAACCAACTTAAAACGACCAAGATAAATGACCAAATTTGGTCACGGGATATCTAGACTAAAAATGACCACATAACAATTGGTCATTATTTGGTCATTTTTAGTTGTCACTCCGGCAATGAAAAAAATTACAAATTTGACAATGAATTTTTATATTTTACTAAATTCTAACATATATATAATATATATTTACAAGTCCTTATATTAACAAAACTGAATTAATGCAACCCAACTATATGTTAATTTGGACATGACCTTAGCATATACAAAATCCCACTAAACATTTAAACCCACTAAACCTTGGCATATAATGCTAATTATAAGGCTAATTTGCATGACCTTGACATATAATTATAGTTTTTATAGGCTAATTTGGACATGATCTTGGTACCTTGGCTAATTAAATCGGTGGAATCCACGCCAGTTAAAGCATATTTTGCTATTTGGACCAGCGGTCGTTATAGAAAAAATGATATTATCTAGACCTTAGAAGATCAACTCATATAATATGGGAGCGATAAACATTTTCATCATCATATTATGGACTCACAATGGACTCAATTCACATAATGAACTCAATCCTAGCATTAATATAATTGTTAACACCCAAAAATGGTTAACAACC
>LPNX010840699.1:27849-40492 GCA_001517045.1 Pseudotsuga menziesii | reverse complement strand
AATACTCTAAATAATAACTAACTTCCAAGATTTTAAAGGATTTATATTTTATAAATTTTATTGATATAAACATCACATGATAATTTTTATTATTAGCTTGATGGGCGTTTTTAGGTTTTTATTTGAGATTTGGGTAGACTAAGGCCTATGCTTTTTCATCTATAGACTAGGATGGGACAAGTGTACTGTAAAGAACTATAGTACTATGAACCATAATAACAAGTGTATGCTATGGACTAGGATGAGACAACTATATAGGATTTTAAGGTAGTTCAAAATTCCAAATAAACAATTATAAAAAAAAGAATATAAAAAATAACTTCTAGCTCCCTGATGAATTGATAACTAGTAACAATGCATGGATAACTCATAGGGATGAATGGATAACCAAGAGTTCATTGTAGATAACTAGAAGAATGTGAGCTGAAAAGGAAAAAAATATAAAAAATAACTTATACATGATAAATGCATAATAGAAAGAATGTGGGTGATAAAATGTAGCTAGACATGGATAATTCACACTTAACGGTTTAACTAAAGAACATTTTTTTTTTTCAAATTGTCTTCCATTCCATAACCATCTCTTAACCACTTGATCATTATCTAATATGATAAAATTTAAAGAAATGACAAAATTACATTATGTAGATTTGTATTATCATTCCAAAAAGTCCTATAATTCTAAAACATTGAAATATATATTTATATATAAAAGATAACCTTATAAGCCTATTAAAATATGTAAAATAATAACACGTAACATTTCCTTTTGTATTACAAATATTTGGAGTGACCCTAAATCAATTTGGTACTATGAGATTAACGAAAAAGAACCATTTACTTTAAATATTAATAACAAAAGAATAAAAGGATTATGAGATTAATGAAAAAGAATGACCATTTACTTGAATGATATTAATAACCACTAATAATGAGGTGTAATAATGAGGTTTTCTAAACTATGTTAGGATTTTGTTTTTATTGGCTTTACATTAAGAAATAATTATATTTAGTGTATATTCACAATTTTGTAATAATGTTGAATAAGTTAGTGTTTAAAAATTAATGTAAGAATGATCTCTTTATTAATTAAGATTGATTAGGAGGTTGTATTTTGATTATGTCAAACAGTTGGGTTTTGGACATTTGAAGTATATTTAAAGATATTCACGGCTATTCAATGTTTTTGTGAAAAATATTGTGACGAAGCTTTGCTCAAGGGCATGGTCATTATACTATAAGAGGAATGTAAACATTTCTCCACTAACACTGATCTAAATTTATTCCTTTATTATGTTATTATTGAATCATATTTGTCATTAAGTGTTGCTTATTTCTTCTTGTTTGCATGCTAATGTTTCTATATACTATGTGATTATCAAGTCACACAAGAAAGGAACACTGCAAGCAGTATGAGAGGCATGATCCTAAGACAACATGCATACGAGAATTTTGTTATATATTTTGTGGTTCTCAAGTTACAAGGGTAAGGAACATAACAAGTGGTATTAGGCCCATGATCCCGAGACAACATTCATACGATAATTGATAGAATTTTTTTGGGCTAGAGACGTGTTACAACATTTGAAAATAACTGTGAGGATATGTCATTCAATTAATAAACCTATGGTTAGGTAAAAATATACATGACAAATACAATTGGTACATAGTTACATCATACCCTTTTTGGGTTCAATTGTTGGAAACTATTGTAATTCTTATTCGTACCCACTACAGTAGTATCGCTTCAGACAAGACCTCCACATGCCCCCGAGTATATCAGAAATAATGTAGGTCACCTAAAACTAGCCTACAATCATCTTATTTCTATAGTGTCATTGATAAAAACACTCGACAAGATACTCTCGTGTACCTAAGTAATCAATAGTATGGCTAAGGCCACGATTGACCCTCATTAGTTAGTTCCCTAAGACATTGGGTGAAGTACTACTATTGTACTCCACATGTATATAAAATATCTATAGTAAATGACAGTCGCTAATTTTCAGAACCCTAAAAAAATTGGAATCCCTTCTCTGTGCAACCTATTTGTGAAATTTCTTCATTTTTTCATAGCAATGTTATAACACAAATTGACACTTCCTCATTTTGTGACAAAAATACCTCTAGATGACACCCAACTATCCATGACTATTGATGGATATGAACCTTATGAAAATTGAGTCACATTAATATGAGGAGTAAAGCACAATTTTATAGAAGATTCAAGACAATTTACACACAAAATGACATAAGAGTGATGCAATTTGAGGTTGCGATTGTATATTATTAATAATCAATGAGAAGTAGTGATACAATGCCATACACTTGCATGAATAGCAAGACAATTCAAATCCCAAGGAGTTCATTCGAATTGTGCACATGCGAGTGGTTTAACTATTAGTTAGCAACACTAAACACATTAGTTAACCACTAACACTCCAACAAATCCTCAATTTAGCATCCCATTTAGTGTCCTTTTTTAGTGTAATTTTTTTTTACATTGAGTGGTCAAAATAGACGCTAAATGGGACACGTCATGGACAAAACTTAAAGTGTCCCAAAAAATGTTATTTTTTGCTTCCTAAATAACATCATTTATGGCGTCCAAAATAGCAACTCTTTTTTTACTTCCAGAATAGTGTCCAAGTTTTCTTCCTAAACAATGTCTAGGTTTGCTTCTAGAACAACATCCAACTTTTCTTCCTAAACAATGTCGAGGTTTGCTTCCTAAATAACGTCCTATTTTGCTTCCTAGCGAGTGTATTCTTTTGCTTCTTAAATGACACCACCGTTAGCGCCATATTTGCATACTTAATAGCACCATGTTAGCATCCAATATTGCATCCATTTTTGCTACCACTTTAGCATCCCATTTTGTACCATGTTTTACTTGTAAATATGTGCCAATTATTGCTTCCAAATTTGGACCAATTTTTGCTTCCTTTTTTACATCGTGTTTTGCTACCAAAATGACGCCAAATATTTCTTCTATTGTTGCACCATATTTTGCTTCCTATGTAGTGGCATGTTTTGCATCCAAAGTAACATGTTATTTTGCTACCATATCAATGCCATGTTTACCTTCCTCATTAGCACCATCTGTTGCATCCTTTTTAATGCCTAGTTTCGCATATCTCATGTTTTGGTCACTAATTTAATTGTTTTTAGTAATTTTATATACAAGTTTTGGTCATTTTGTTTGGTGACCCATCTCTTATTTTTTTGTTACTAATTTAGTTGTTTTTAACCGATATTATAATATCATTAGGGCATGGAGGAATCAAACCACCAACCTCCTGCTTGTAAGGTAGGCGCTCTTCCATTGAGCTAGAACCCTTTAAGAATTTGGGAACCTAACTTACAGAGTCCTCTATAATGGTAAAAAGGATCAATACACAACTTTGAGTATCTAATGGTCGACAAAGGATGATAGATTGTATTATATTCAACATGATATTGATTACGTTCCTTGGTTATATCTATATCATTTTTCTATGATTGTAAAGTTTCTATCATTAAAGTACCAACATCTGCACCTTGTGAGGCAGTAGCATCACCTTTTTCCTGTAATCTGGTGGTATCATGGGCCTAATCTAATCGAGTTTTGTCAACTAGTTGAGCCCTCTATAACTAAGAAACAAAATTATCCTTAATTCCTAATTCTAATGTAGTGCCACTCGTTCCTCTAAGTTGCTGACTACGATCAACCCAACTACTCAAACGATTTATTGGTCACCCACTTCGAAGTGTTCAGTAAATATAATCGAAATGTGACAGATCTAAAGTACTTTCAATATTACTCCCTACTACAACCCTATCATTCTCTGCAATCATAGACACATTACATTGTATATGTCCTTAAACTATGAATTCTAAAGTTCAAATCCAAGAAAAACAATTTATAATCTAGCAGATGTTCAACAACCAGAAATTTTAAAATACATATTGCTCAACAAAAAACTAATCTAAATGGGGTAGATGGTGTAATGAGAACTTGATGTTGAAATTTCATTCCACAATCACGAGTCCTTCCTTATAATATTATAGATAGAGGTAGTACTTCCCTATCGTTGATTTTAAACTTTTTCAATAGGAATCACGTGATATGGATCAAAGAGAAAAATCACCTTCAGCTCGACCAAGCTAATTTTGAGATAACAAGAGCTAAGTTTGAGATAAAAGTATGAGGACTCAACCGTCCACTTATATTTTGATTTAAAGCAGCTACAATATCTTGTCAAATTTCTGACTCCATAGTTGCCTAAAGCATACAAGGATCCTCAAGAATATGACAAACAATAGTTGATGCAACACTGTTAAACCTTGAAAATAAGAAACTAGTAGGAAACATGAGAAAAGAAACTAGTCTACCTCTTTCAAGGAAACACATTGCTATGGCATGCACCCTTTTTAGCCTTGCACATAGTTGGAGAAGAGATTGTACAATAGTTAAGGTAAGATTCATATGAATGAAGCTGCAGACTATGTTAATAGTTTTTTTCTACTCTTCAGTAGTTATGGACCCTTCAGCCACAACCAAAATGTGCTTTGTATGATTTTGATGATTAGACTCCAAATTCTCATTATTCTCAACATCACCATCTTTTTTCTTGGACTGTTTAAGTATCATAATATTAGAATCAAATTTTGGCTTCAACTATAGAAAATTATCAACAACTAGTAGCATGGGGATCACATAGTTAAAATCTGGAAGGCTGTCACTTTTTGATGGATCTAGATAAAAACTAGAGAAGACATCCAACAAAAAACTAACAAGACCATTGTCAACAACAATTTAACAAGTTGTATTGTATTCATGTAAAATTAGATCCAAAACATGAGATGGTAGGGAAAACATGCTATTATCCTTTCCAAGATCCCAATTACAATATTTTAGTTTCTCTACAAGAAATAATATAACTTTTGTTGTTCCTTAACCATCGTTTTGAGTGCATGATGTTAGCAGCAAGTGCTTCGAACGAAAAGCTAGAGAATCCTCAATTCCTATATTTTTGGTCACTTCTCCTTAAGTAACATGACATGTGGCAAAAGGGAATAGTGGAATTTAGTGTCTTTTGATGGTTTAGTGGACTTCTCTTTGGTTTGGTGCAGTTCTGTTTGCTGGAGTGCTGAAAACTGCTATTTTTGTTGAATTTAAATTTTTGGATGGGATGTTGTTTTCTTCAAATGAGGTATGATGAGGTTGGAACCAATATCAACATCTTGAAACAGTTAATCATAATATAAAAAATTAAAGGATTTTCCCTTTTTATCCTTATACGTTAAGAATGATATGTTATCATTTAGGGATCACCCCAAAAGCACCTCAAAGACCCTGAGAACATAATCCTAAGGGAACTTCCTGAAAACTACCTCTCAGAGCATGCTTCAAGAACAAAGTGTGAGAGGCCAGGGCTCTCCTGCAATCTAGCTTCAAAGAGTCCAGACCAAAGTCACAAGAATCATGAGTTAAATTACGATTTTGTGATTTAGATTGGAATCTGTAGTGAAAATATCTAATTCAAAACTTTCTGAGTTTGAGTTGGGTTGACCACGTTGACTCAGTCATCACAAGTCAAACTCATGACTTAACCCTTGACTAGCAATTTATGGAATTCTGCACCCAAGAAAAGGTTTTAAACCAAAATTTCACTATTTTTCTCATTCTTTTGCTTGATGGAGGTGTTTAATAATTCCTGTTATGAAGGGACAGTGATAAAATAATCCAAAAATAGGCTACCTAGGTAGCGTTAACTCAGACATATTTTTATTTGGATTCTGGACGCACCTTATGGATGAGAAACGAGATTATCATCATATTATAGATTATATCTATTCATTGTAAAAGTTTGAAGATCTATTGAAATCTTGTAATACATGGACATGGCTATTTCAAATATCAATGAAAAGTGTTTTTAATTCAAAATATCTGTATATATTTAATTTATATTTGCTAATTTTTTCCTGATCCAATTCAAAACTTTGATTATCTTTCCCTGTCAATTTATTGATGATTCCGAATCTAGTGACTGTGGTCCAAACAAAAGAAATTGAAAGAGAACAACATTCGGTTCTCTTCTTCTAGTGTCGAGATATAAAATATTGCTAACTAGTTTTACAATGAAATTCAACCTATGGGACAAACATCTGGTATTTTTAGAATAACCCTAACCCACATGTTGAACATATAATAGCAAACTTGAATCTCGCCATCAGAAGGATAAAAAATTTACATTGGGCTTCATGATAGATAGATCACAAGTGCAGCATAATTTTAGAGGTATTAAACCTTGAAATTCGATTGATGATGACTAAAGAAATTATAAAAATGCATTATACAAGCCAAGCCAGATTTGAAAGAACAAAATTTTAAAAAATAAAAAAATAATGTCTTTTCAGCAATAGACCAAATGTAATGATATCATGCGGCGAACACCTTGAACTAAGACATAGAAATAAATAAGTACAAAAATATAATATTCTAATGTGCCCGCCACTTTGCACTTTTCTTTTTTGAATGCCATTAGAAATGTTGTAATGGAATATAAGCATTTGGAGCCTAACAACTTCAGAATTATTGTGATATCATCCATTTTTAACTCCAAATAAAATTAAAAGAATCAATGACCAAGAAATAAAAATACTTACACACGTGTCGACTCTTAAAGTGTAATTCTGTGAATATAGCGTTTTAACCTTTATCTCAACTATTGCATCTAAACATTCACCTTGATCTCTTTCAGCAATTATGATTTCATTTATATTCTTGTCTGCCATCCTTTGATGCCACTTGATTCCTGAAAGAAATGCATAATATCAGACAGTAACTCCCAAAATAAGTGGACATCCCAATTTACATTGACACTCTATGAATAGCACATTTTCTTATACACCTAGAATACTACTACTACAAATTCAAAAATTCCAAAGAGAGTCAAATAATGGTTGTAAGCTCAAACCATCTCAACCACCTGTGATAATTACAATTGTTGATAAAAAAATGCTTCTATGGTAAGAACATATTGAATGTTAAATTAAATGATTGCAAAGTGTACTAAATGCAAAGAGGTGATCTTTAGACTAGATAAAAAGGAATTGGACATCCTATTATGTTAACATAGACTTGTGATATCCACTTGGTGTAGATTGTAAATATTTCAATTTGTTGTAGTTGTTCCACTTGGAAGTTGGAACACAAGAAAACAAGCATCATAAATATTTTAAGATATTTTATGCTCTAATTTGCACGCATCAAATTTTTTGAATTCATGCTCAGTGGAATAGTTAAAGGGATATTTGTTGGATTTTGATTTCATCTTGTAGAATGTGATATATGTCTATGCAAAATTAGCAAGATACATGCTATTGGTTTGGAGTATTTGGATTTCCATTGAGTTAAGAAGCATTTATAAGTACTTTCTCCCACACATATACGCTCATCATACCTTGAAAAGTAGAATGCAAGAGTACTTTGTGAGTATAAGGGGTTACAAGTAGATGAATAAATTGATAACAAAAAAGATTTAAGTTACAGCTCCATAAAATTTATGTTCAAACCACTTGCAAGAACCATCCATTTGTCTTTTCCTGTGTTATCTATATTTTCATTGTGTGCAAATTATAAACATCTGAAATAATCATAATTTTAAAAAATCATAACTCACTTTATAATTTAAGGCTTTCCTTTTCTCATGCAAAAACAAGAGAGACCCTCATGCTTTGCTACTCCACACTGAAAGGTGAAAACCAATCAGAAAAGAACTGAATTTGAAATGATGAAACAGACAATACCTCCAACTTAGTTTTTCTTAACAAGGAATAATGAAAGTTTATTGTTGAAAATAGGATGTATTAACAAATATCACATAGACAACATTTGTAAGACAAATCAATGAAATAGGAGTGCTGCATTATCCATATTCATCAACTACGACACTAAACATTTACTATATTATATGATAAACAATTGGGCTCCACATTTATCATTTCTTCCCATTTTCTCCAAGCAAATAGTAATTGGGCGGTAATCTTGAATTCAAGAGTAGAAAAAGGATGTTCATGATAAATGCTTACAGTAGTGGGTTTAAATCAGCAAGACAATGGTGGTTTGAGACATTTACTAGTTGGAACATGTGTTTACCATTTTCACATGGACCAGTTGTGACAGTTGATATAGGTGTCACGATATATACCAACTTGTCTGCACCTTTCTTCTCAAAAGGGTTGTGAGATCAATTTTGGGTATTGAACTTAAGGATGATAAACAATAAGTTTCCCGAAGTTATAAAGGTTGGTTAGAATAATATCACTTTTGATCTCATGGACAAGGAAATGTATTGATCTTTAGAGCAGTACCAACACTTACGACTATACACTGAGTTCCAGTGAAAACATTGCAGTTGAACAATATGACACAATAATAGCCAATTTTCAGTTGGGCATAGCCAAATGGAGAAAATATAGATGCAAAGGGGTTGCACTATAATGTTTCATATAGTAAATTATATTCCCTACTTACCTTCCATACTGCTAGGGATGTATACTCTTCTCATAATAAAGTTCTTAAAAAATAGTATCCATAGTGGAAAACTTACCGTGATTTATTTTAATTGAAGAAAACAATAGCTAAAAAAACAAACATGCAAGAAGAGGAAAAAAGTCTAGTAAATTGAGGTAAAAAGCGTGAAGAATATTAAAATCATTGAATTTCTTGCAAATGTCTGACCAAAAATTGTAGAAACTCTGATTTAAAAATAGAGATTTAATACCTATGCATAAAAAATAACCATAGAAGAAAGAGGGCCTACCCAAATCGCTCAAACCCTGACCGAAAAAGTAGTGAGTTGAGAAAATATCACAAGCCCTCACAGAAAACTTGACAAATCTAAATTGATGAGAATAATGAATAAACCTGTAATAGGACCCTTAGACCTTGTATCAAATAAAATGAGAAACCTCTCAAAAAAGAAAAAGTGAAAGGGGAGAAGGAAGAGAATCTTGATGTGGAAGTCCCTCTAGAACCCTTAGGACTTGTAACCAATAAAATGAGAAACCTCTCAAACAAGAAAAAATGAAAGGGGAGAAGGAAGAGCATCTAGATGGGGAAGTCACTCTTTTCATTGAAAAATTGCAAAAGATCTAAGACAAGCTAGAGATACTCAATGCATAAGCTAATGACAAAGTATTGGAGGTAGGGGAAAATGTGATACATCCATTTGAAATGAAACACAATGAAATCATTCAAAAAAATTTCCAATTTTTTGATTTACTATGTTTCTAAGCTAGCCTAAATTTTCCAACACAATGAAATCATTCAAACAATTTTCCAATTTTTTGGTTTACTATGTTTCTAATCCAGCCTACATTTTCCAACATCTTGACTGAAGAAGATCATAATGTTTTCAAGTGTTTGGTATCTCTTTATGTTAAGGATTACAAGGTTTTAATCCTCCATCCTAATCATTTACATTTCATCCTAATCCTTATTTTGAAGATACAAAGTTGGTCAAAGCAGTTTCATTCTATGACAATGGAAGCACAAAGATAATTGGAACTATTTTTAAATGGAAAGATGGAATGGGTGAGACTAATGGATTTAGAACAAAGAATGGATGAAATGAGTTGTCTTCTTAAGAATAAAGTTTATTCACTTCATTTCGCAAAACCTGCAAGGATCCTCTAGATGGAATACATGATGAGGTAGCTGAAATCATTAAGGAAGATCTGTGGCAAAGACCTTAAAGGACTTAAATAATGAAGATAATGAAGGTACAGGAAAAAGCATCGATGGCATTAACAAGAATAATGAAGATGAATATGACAATGTGGATGAGGCCTACTAAAAAAAACTCGTGTACATATGGCATTGATTTTGTACTAAATGCTTACTAACAACAAAAGGTTACCACTACATGAGAAAACTACTCAACGCTGAGAAATTAGTGGAGGTACCTAAAAAGTAATTCATAGGTTAGAAAAAGTCTTCCATCTCGTTAAGAATGTTATCCATGGATGTAGTGTTTGTGGCATACCCTATGAGAAACCTCTTGTAGTAGCACATGTGTCCTAGGGTTTACCACAATGTGTGCTCATTTGTTTAGGCTTTCAGGTTTACAATGGCCACAATCTTGGCTGGGTCCACCAGAACTCTATCCTTGCATAAAATGTGACCTAGCAAAGTTCCAAATGGTGTGCACAAAAGGAACTTCTTTATATTTAGCAATATATACATTTGTGAAACCTTTAAAACATAAGGCACAAGAATGCAATATGTTCCTTAGGAGACTGTAGACAGCCCAATCATCGAAGTAGACATCCACTAACTTATGTATTTAATCACAGAAGGAATCTATAACTATCATCGAGAATATGGCTAGGGAATTCTTCAAGACAAACCACAATACATTAAGTAGGAGCCCCATTCTATGACAAACATTGTATTCTTCTTGTATTCTTCAAATATCCACTACAATGAACAGAAGGATGTCTGGAGGTGACTGTGGATTTGGGTGAGGTCTCAAGAAAACATAATGAATTTTGACTATCAACCAAATATAACCATCATACTTATCTACATTCGTCCTAGGGATGCGGATAACCTTGACAGTTTCTTGAATCATTGGCATATACCGTCACTGGAATGTAGGATTTGTATCCTCTTGGCATTCCTTATCCGAATTATATTTCCAAATATTTCTATTAGGTGCTGGAAGTGTGTTTGTGACGTCAATATTGAACTCTATTCCCTCCAGAGCTTTCCTGAAAATAATGGCAAGAATAAAAATTACTTAACTATAATGAAAATCCTTACCATTGTCCTCCACATTCAAACAATGTACTATGAACTCATTCTAAAGGTATATGGCCCATGGCATCTTCATTCCTTGAAGACATATTTCTATAGAATGGATGGCCGGGGTATTCATCTTTCAAATATTTCCATCTCATTTTGCAATCTAATAGCTGAGTTGCAAACCAAACTTCTGGATCAGTGATCAGTGAAATGACGAATCCACATGTTCCATGATGCATTCCATATTTATTGTCAATTTATTTAGGATTGAAATTCTTTGTTGGGATTAAATTAGTTGCATCCTCATTGATTCTGGGTAATCCTGATACTTGATGCATGGAATCAGGGTCGATAGGATAGGGTTTGTCCAACCAGAGGTTCCATGTAGCTTGCTGAGTCAGAACCAGACACACTTAATCACGTTCGGGCTCCATCCAAAATGTGAACATCCTCCAAAATAATAATCCGGATTGAAAAAAACATCAGGCCCATGTCTTTGCTATATATTAGTCACTTCCACCCTAGAAATTCCTTGTGTGAGCACAATGATAAAACATGTGTTATGCAAAGTGTGTTGCATCCTGAATGTTCAAATCCTAAAAATCAATGAATGATGTTTCTGAGTTGCAGACTAATTCTCAGAGACCAAACTTGAAATTTCACTATTAAGTAAGTAAATATTAGCTTCAATTCTTCAAACATACGCATTTGGAGTTTTATAATCTGCTGAACCACCCCCACTGATTCATCTTTCTAACATTTGCATATCATTTTGCAATCTAATAGCTGAGTTGCAAACCAAACTTCTGGATCAGTGATCAGTGAAATGATGACTCTGCATGTTGCACGATGCATTCCATATTTATTGTAAATTTATTTAGGATTGAAATTCTTTGTTGGGATTAAATTAGTTTCATCCTCATTGATTATGGGTAATCCTGATACTTGATGCATGGAATCAAGGTCGATAGGATAGGGTTTGTCCAACCAGAGGTTCCATACAGCTTGCTGAGTCAGAACCTGACACACTTAATCATGTTTGGGCTCCATCCAAAATGTGAACATCCTGCAAAATAATAATATGGATTGAAATAAACTTTGGGCCCATGTCTTCACTATATATTAGTCACTTCAACCCTAGAAATTCCTTGTGTCAGCATAATGATAAAACATGTGTTATGCAAAGTGTGTTGCATCCTGAATGTTCAAATCCTAAAAATCAATGAATGATGTTTATGAGTTGCAGACTAATTCTCAGATACCAAACTTGAAATTTCACTATTAAGTAAGTAAATATTAGCTTCAATTCTTAAAACATAAGCATTGGGAAGTTTAAAATTTGCTGAACCACCCCCCCCGATTCCCCTGACTCAATCCTTGATAGATTATTTGGAAGAAAAGTGTATAAATTTAACACTTGAAATGGGGATATATGGTGGCCTTGTTATGTGTTGGTATCTCTATCCCTACAGCGTAAAACAACAGGATCCGATCTCCAAAAATTATACCACATGCTCCATGCTTTCCTGGATTACCATCGGAAACTTTGTTGAAGTTTTAGAAAAATTGGAATGGAGTTTCCATGACAAGCTCATTAGGGTGGACATATCCAAAACCACCCAAATACTTCCTTTCAATTGAAAAACCCAATATTTTGCCTCTATCGTGAAGATGCTCAAATATTGCACTGCAGGCTCGTGGATGCTAAAGACATACTAGGGTTAAGATATTTGATCAGTGCATTCACCATGTCATGAGTAGATCATGCAAATAGTCTAGTAACATTATCTACATCAAAGGTGGGTTTATGTGGCTTGATATATTTATTCAAAATTGGGAATAGTACCT
>LPNX010840699.1:15448-27761 GCA_001517045.1 Pseudotsuga menziesii | reverse complement strand
TCCTAGCACATTGTTATCTACCTAACTTTACCCTAAATGAACATGACCTGTGCGGAGTTATTTATTTATCTTTCCTTAAATGAAGGTGGCCTTCCCTTGGAAGCCACCTGAAATCAATCTAATCCGCCACAAACAGAATTTAAAGATTGCTATTCTTTAAGGGGGTGTGATTTACTAACCGCAGAAGAGAAAGTGAGATTTCCATGATGGATTCAACAATTGTAAACCATGAGGTAGATTAGCATAGGGGTTGATTATATCATCCTTGACTACATCAAAGCTCACCAACGCCACTGATGATGATGGGGATGCATTCCTCGTCAGCCCAGAAATGGCAGGCAATCTCTATCCCATCATTCGCATCATATTTTCACTGGTCTTGTTCCTCCAAATCTGGATTTCCCACCTACAATAATCCCTGATAAACCAACATAAATGCCAAATCAAGATTAATACTTCAAGGAATGGATTGTACCAGAAAAATAAAAAAAAACAGAAGTTTATTATAGAGTTGAGAAAGGATAAGGCTAACAACTTCTTGAAGCGAAGGAGATGGAAGATGATGAAGAACCTTGAGATAAGAATACCTAGGTGGATTGTTCAATAGAAGAAGAGTTTAAGAGGGAAATTAAGGGTAGAATAAGAGGAACTTGTCGAGATCCGACCGTAATAAGAGTAACTTGTTAAGATCTGACCAGTGATTAAATTTGAAGCGTCGGTCCTAATTTCAATTGGAAGGGTATTTATTTTCCGATCCTTCTGAGAGATGAGTAAAATAAATAATTCTACTCTTTTAACTGACAAGTATATTCTTTCATCAGAAAAATGCAAAAGACAAATACTGTTTCTTCAAATTTTTACAATTTTGAACAATTGAGCACTTCTTAATATCTACATGAAAAAATGATATATTTGTAATGAAACTTATTTTGAACACATGAAGTTGTCATATGTGTGATTGATAGAAGAGGAAACTGCGTTAGCAATTTGAAACTCTCAACGTTTCGATCCCTACTCTGGGATCATCATCAGGAGACAAACGAAGATTGTGGTGAATGTAAAATAGCCCGAAAAGTTTATTAATACACAAATTTGTGAGGAAATTGAATTTTAAGGAAAGAACATCGGTTCTAGGTTTTTGTCAAAACCCCAAATTTTTCAAAAAATTTAAAAACTTTTAAATAGCATAATTGTATGTTAACACAATCGTTAAATACTGTTTAGTTAAATGCTATTTATTTTGTAACTGTAAGATCATTACTTGGTTGGAATGTTAGTTGAGTTTATCTTTCTTCAGTTTTCTAATTGTTCTCTGTTTGCAACAGCATGTGGATAAACTACGTTAGACTGGGCTTACTTAGCTGTAAAGCTAACGCACACAGTTTTCCTTTATCTTACAGATTGACAGGTAAAGTTTTTGGGATTGCTGCTAACAGATCATTCTAGAGTAAAATAAATCATATGCTGTTATCAAGTGCTTTCAGTAGAGAACTAAATGCATGTTAAACAGACTATATAGCTTCTACAGGTATAGCCTCCTTTATTTCATTTTTGATATAAAGCAATATATGATGAGAAAGGTTAAAAGACACTAAAGATAAGAATTGTCAAATCCAGTTATATCTATGAACTCTTCAGTTGAATGAACATTCAGAGATAAGGATGGCAGTTTACATAGATTTCTTTTCCAATATTGCCTATAAAAATTATTGAAATTACTAGTACTAGTAACAGCTATAAGAGTAAAGTTCATTAGAGAATTTAAAGGTTGACAAGAGGCTATTACAATTTTAATTGTCGCCCCTTTTTGAATGGTTATTATCACCAGTTCAATTCATGTAATTAAACAGAGTTCTTCAATAAATGTGGACATAAACATTTATAATAATATAAATCAAGATAAAAGAACTACTTCCCATGTTGCATATGGTCACTCCTTGAGAAAATAACTAATAAAAAATATAACACTTGACAAGTAAAAGTATGGGTTAGAATCCTTGTTAACGTTATTATATTAAGGTAATTGGTCGCAAGGTATATACTGTATAATTTATGCGACTATAACTCTACCATTAGATTTCATTAGTCTTGTAAATTAAGTTCATTGATTATACTATAATCAAATGAACTAACCTCAAGTGAGGTCTCCCAATGTAACTTTTACACACCAATTACTGAACTAGACTTAACAATAACAAGTCATCTTTGTAGTTCATGGTTTTATTATGAGGATCAATAATACTGGCTTTAACATTACAAAGCCATTATTCCAAGGTTAGAATGCTTCGTTGAATGTAAAAATATATTACACGATGGTTAACATAACATATGGTATGGTTTATACATATTTCAATATAATATTTGTTTTCATACATGATCATCAAAATTATGGTGTTTGACCTTATGCAGGTCAAGGTCGAAGGGTGATGATATAGCGCCCTCAAATCGTGATTATGTTGGCAAAAGTTATGATATGGAACCTTCCCAAAATGATTTTGTTGGTAAAAAATGATGCTACGAAACATTAGGGATCGACCCACTTATTGGAAATAATTTATGGGATAACGTGGCTGCCTCCTCGTCATGCATTGGGCAATATAAGTTGACTTTCCTCCAAAACGATTCAGTTCTTCTCGCCTGCGGGCTTTGAGCGCTGCACTTCCAAACCCTAGTAGTTTTTGCTGGTCGATTTTGATTGGAGATAGCCTGGTGTGTAACCCGCCTTCATTGTGCTCCTGCGTGGGATGTGTTGGGTTACTCCCTCGTGGCTGCGTTGTATTGCTCCCTTGTGGGCTGTATTGCGTTTCTCCTTCGTAGCTGTGTTGTATTGCTCCCTTGTGGGCTGTATTACCTTGCTCCTTCGTGGTTGTATGGTGTAGCTCCTTCGTGGCTGTATGCTGTAGCTCCTTCATGGCTGTGTTAATTCTTTGTAGGCTGTGTTGTATCATTACTTTGTGGGCACTGTCGAGGTGCCGTTCGATTCTCCCGGTGAAGAAAGGGTTCCAGCACCCTCGTTTCAGTCTGCTTACAGCTTGACCCTTCGCAGGTAAACGATTAAGAAATACAATGTGCATTTTATTTTAAGTGTTGTTGTTTATGTAACTGTTAGGGTTACTGACTTAAAAATTTTCTTTGTTTGGCAGGTTTTCCTTCCAATGTTATATGTCCTTCGATGGCAGACTTACCCTTCAAGGTCGTAGCTGCTGCGCACAGAAGACATGGCTCGGCGCTTCCTGGTAAGCCCGGTCCTTCGATGTCCGTCTCCATGCTGTTTGTTTACAGGGTGCATAATCAATTTCTTGGTTTCTATGCTCTTCGCTTAGCTGTAGAATTCTCCCACGCTTCACTAGGGTTTATCCTTGTGATAAAAAGGGTTACGGCTCCAGGATGAGACTGTGTTTAAAGGTTTACTTGTAAAATGGTATGGCGAGGGTTGATAGTTGTAATGCTTTGATTTCGGGTTAAACCCTAGCTCTTTAAGAGCTTAATCGGATACGACCGTGGATGTAAACTATTAATTACTTGCATGTTTTGGTTTTTAAGACAGGGTTACAGGCTTTAAGCCTTTGAGTTATTTAAATGTGAAATGTTACAGACAGGCTTCGAGCCTTGATTTTTACAGTTCGTTATGGTTATCTTTATAGGCCTTTGGCCTTGCATTTACAGTGGAGGTTATTAAATGTTTTTGGTAATTAATTTCCAAGTGTTTAAAATAATGTGTGCATCTGGTTTTTCTCCCTTGTTGTAATGTATAGTTCTCGAAAAGAATACTTAATGGTTATTCTTTTATTAACTTGACTGGGAGTGTTTTAAATGGTTTATTTAAAATTTATTTATGTTTAGTTTTTAATAACGCTCCAACTCCATGATGGAGCACTCTGTACTTTGCATTCTAAATTCTATTTTATATATATATATTTATATTTAACTATGTCTTTATTTGTTTATTTAACTTATGCTTTATATATATAAGTAATGTACAGAATGAAATAAAAACAAGGTTATAATGTCCATCTTTTATGATTCGTTTACTATAGTTATATAGTTTAACTTAAGTAAGGTTTTAAATCCTAAATCTACAGTTAGGAATTTCTGTTGCAATTTATAAATAATTAATATGATGTAAACTTTCTATCATAATAATCTTGTGTTTATAATAAGTTCGTAAATAGCTTTATTTATCTAAACCCTATTCTAGAATCTAGAACATAATTATATACTGTCTCTTTTCTGTATGATATTATATTAGATATTTATTTATAATTAATTATCTACATATTTATTACATATATATAAAACATCATGTTTATTTCTAAATTCTAGAAACATAGTTACTTAGAAATTATTATTATTTCAAAGATGTAAATAAGAGTATTATTAATATAATGTGTTATTACTGATCTTGAATTTAAGGTCTCTTTCATTTTTGTTTAATATTTAAGTAAACTCTTAATAATTATAATAAAAACACTTCTACATAAAAATAAGGTCTATTTCTTTAAAAAAAAGACCACTCATAAAGTATGTTGTAGTTCTGATAGCAATACTGATATGCAGAAATTCTGGTTTCTTTTACTATAATATGAAATGCTAAACCCTACTGATAATACCTAAATCTTTAATCTGTAATGCATTTACTTTACACAGAAAAGAAATGAATATAACTTATATTTCAAGTATACTTAGTCTTTCTTTTCATGCACAGTTAATTCTTTTCCAGAGAACAGGATACAATTCAGATTTAAACGAAAGCTGCAAATGAGATAGCTTAGATAAAAGATAATTACACAGTAAAACATTTATAATAAAAGTAAAATAAACTAGGGAACTCAGTTTAGGAGATCACTTCTTCTAAGTTTGAGATACCATGCTAGAGTACTACCTGATGATATCAGGTGTGGAAAAACATGGTAATACTAACAAGTTTTTACATTAACAGTTCAAGGTACTAACAATTCCTTTCAGATACTTAACAATCATACTGTTTATCTATTTATGCACAAAAGGATATAGAGATATGAATGAAAAACCTGTTAAACTGCTGTGGACAACAACAGCAATGGGAGGCCGTTCCTCCCTACCAATTCCTGGAGAGCGCTCAAACAACGACTTCTCAGGACCCCCAAGCTTGATCTGGTCTCCCTAGATTGGAACTAGGTGCAGCAAGACATATACAGTCCTTCAGCTCTATATTAACTCAGAATCCCTGAGACAGTTTCCACAGCTCAACTAGCTGTACTCAGCTTCAAGTTCCTGCAAACATTCACTCACAATCACTTCCTTACTATCTTCCCTTTCCCTCAAATGAAAACTCCTGAATCACATTCAGCTGAATGAATTCTCCCTGGAGTAAAAACTGAGCAGCCTCAGCTCTCTTCATTGAGTACTTTTAAAGATTGCCTAGGTCTTAATTGGGATAACTGTCATTTAATGAGCCACCTGCCCACATTCCACTTTCTTGGGGAATCATGACCCCAAATATAGGGAAGTTGCCACCTGCAACTTAGGAAGTGCTTGAGGATGCTGCCATTTGTCCTTTGCCTCTCCACCTAGTTCCAATACCCAGTTTGACCAGTAACCTCTTTTAACAGCTCTCCCATGCTGTTGTCTCCATAGTATAATTATTATTAATAAAATATTTTCAATTACACTCCATAACTGTTGACTCTGCTGAGTCATCAATCCCTACTTAGGATTAAGTTTAACATAATGTTTCAGAAAATTAAAAACAATTACATAATTTTACAAAATTGGGGTATGTGACAGTTTTGAAAAGGTTTTTTACAATATTTAATAAAAATTTTGAACTGACGTTCTTTCCTTAAAATTCAATTTCCTCACAAATTTGTGTATTAATAAACTTTCCAGGCTATTTTACATTCACCACAATCTTCGTTTGTCTCCTGATGATGATCCCAGAGTAGGGATCGAAACGTCGAGAGTTTCAAATTGCTAACGCAGTTTCCTCTTCTATCAATCAATCTTCTACTGCGTAATGACTACATTTAGACATGTCATATGTGTATCATTAATTTTAAAGTTTAGTAACATAACTATTCTATTGTATTTTTTTCCAGTTGAAGCACACTTCATTATACCAAAAAAACTACATAGACTATGCCATAACCATCATTAGAGGAATTTTGGGGTCTAAAATGGGCCTCCTAAGGAAAATAATAAAATAATATTTAAAATAATAAAATAATAGTTAAAATAATAAAATAATATTGATTAATTTTGGAGGAAGAAAGAAAAAAACTACTTTTTGTGTTCGTATTTTCGACATATCTTCCTGTGTTTTAACTCAAATTTCGATTGGGAGAGCTCGTTGGATGCCGAATTTGATTCCACATCCAACGAGTACCCACACTGCATAATTTTGACGGACCCCAATACCCCAAAAACAAGAAATACCTGAAAAAACGTGATGATGATGTCATCATCACGTTTTTTCAGGTATTTCTTGTTTTTGGGGTAGAGGGGTCCATCAAAAGTATGCAGTGTGGGTACTCGTTGGATGCAGAATCAAATTCTACATCCAACGAGCTCTCCCAATCGAAATTTGAGTAAAAACACAATGAGATATGTCGAAAATACGAACACAAAAAGTAGTTTTTTTTTAATGACAAATATGTCAATTCAACCATTATGGTTGACTTATTTTATTGAAATTCTATTGGTTCTTGAATTCCAACTCACAAAAACTTATTTTGGCACGTTTTCTTATAAGGCCCATTTTAGACCCCAAATTTCCTCTAATGATTGGATCATTCACTTGCAATCCAAGCTTGAGAGATGTAAGAATGACAAGGATTGGGCACCTAAGTAAAAATAATACACAACTAAAAAAAAAAATTCTTTTTAGAGACATCCCACTAACATTACACAAATCTAAACCAAAATCCATAAGGTTTGAAGTGAGCACAGATGGAAGAAATGAGAAGAGGAATCCATGCATGAGTGCAATGGCTCCCTCACTTGGGATTAATGAGACAAGACTTGTTGTGCATTGGAATGGGTGAAGATTCCAGATGGAGCACATGCCCAATTTATCACCAAACAACATTTTAACTTCAAACATTTGCAATCTAAATTGAACTTTCTAAGGCAGCCATCTTCTTTTTGTGCGGTCCTTATTTTACACTATAATTCCCTTGTCTAACTTGATTGCATCATTGGAAAGTTGATCTGCAACTGAATTGTTGATATGCATGAGGTGCATAAGTTTCACGTCATCGAGGCTTTGAAGGTTCCAATCAATACACTCATAATTCTTACATTGTATATTCCATTCCTTACGTTTTTTTCCCTTTATATGCTTTATGACAAGAAACAAGTTTGTAAAAATTATAATCTGTTGTAGTTGAAGACTCTTCACAATTTTTGTGCATAGAAGGAAGGTGTACATTTCATCGTAGTTACTTGTCACCACATCTATACCCATGAAAATTCCATTTATTCCTGTCCATCAATATCTGAAAAACCCTGCACTTGACACCCCTTAGCATTACTTATATTATATTCTATTAACATAAATTCTAATTATTAAAAAAAATAGAATCATATTTACGAAACAGTCCCAAAGTGGGGAAATGAAACATACCTTTCCTTCATTTTAGACATACTGAAGTTCTTTTCAATGTTTCATTTACATGGCTTTGAGGGTATGCTAGTACTATATATTTCCATTTCATCAAATAATGTTGACCTACCCAACTTGTTTCTTCACTTCGCTTTGCTTTGATCTCTGCATGTGTTTTTCACGGAGACACACATGCAGGCAGCGAATCTCACTGGTTTTATTTGATGTGTGGACCGTGTTCAAACTGCCTATGGTGGATTTCCATCCTCATGCACTTTCATTCTTGTAGTGCTGACTAAGAATCCAAATTTATTTTAAAATTTCAAAATTCTGAAAAAGGGACAAATAGCAGTGACATTTCATGAATATTTTTCTTAACTGCACTACAAACAAATGGGGTTAAAATATTAAAAGAATAATACAAATAAGCAAGATCAGTAAATAACACTATACAGAAGATAAACCAAATCCAAAATGAAACATTCATTCAGATGAGCTATTTCTAGTACACCTCTTTCTCGACCAAGTTCAGAGACTAATTATATAGTGAAATACAACAGACGAAAACATAAATCATCATAAAACATTACTGGTCATAAATCGACAACGTTATTGTTTTTGAAATCCCCACTTCTTTTAAATATATGGGGTTACTTTTTCTTTTACCTTTGTTTTCCATGGAAACCCAGACTCGACCATGAAGTGAGAAACCATTCAAAACTTCATGTGACTGCGATGAGAGTTTTACATGTTGTTAGATCGATCGTTTTTACATCCAACATTTAGGATGGCCCTATAACATGGGTTACTCGTTTGTCGTGCGACAACAGTGCTAGCTAAGTGGTTTCTCAGATTCCTTGATTCAAGGAAGATTTTTTTTAACAAATAACGTATAGAAATGCATGAAGGAATCGATGGATATATTGTAAAAAGGGACAACGAGGTGCAACATTATTTTTCCAAGTTGGGTTACATTGGATATTCATTATTGTTTTTTTAAATCCTTGCTTATATTAAATATATGGGATTACTCTTCCTTTTCCCTTTGTCTCTCAACAACCAAGTTTTCGTATACCAAGCATACTCTAAAATTGGGTAAGGAAATACAAAAGAGAATCAGACTGGATATATTGTAGAATGGGACAACGAAAGAAGCAACATTATTTTTTGAAGTTGGGTTGTATTGGATATTATCTCACAAATATTGGTGCTCTTGATTTTAGGATGCAAGTTATAATCTTGTTGTTATTCTTTCAAGATCGTAGAGTCCCTTGTTGTGACCCATAGGTAAAAATTACATGGATGTGTGTTCTTTTGTGGGAGGACTAAAGGCACTAGCAGGTGCAGTCACAACACTTATTTCGCCATTGCACAAAGATAAGGGAGACTATTATTGTTGTTAAATGTAGAACATTTGTTAAGTTTTATTATTCCTTAGATGGTATTCTAAAATAATTTAAGATGGTAGGATCCCTAAAATAATAACAAGTACAGTCACATAAGAGAAACAAATATTTATCTTGGGAAACCCTCATGGGCGAGAAATCCCAACAAAACTTCCTCATTATAGAACTCAACCAACATAGTGTAAAACCCAAGACAACTACTTCTCTCTTCTTTCTGGTGCACTTCTTCTTCTCTCTCTTGCAAAATTTCTTGAGTGGATGGCAGTGATTGTGAAACACCAAATACATTAAGTTAAACTTCTAACTAATGGTCAAGTAGCTAGTTAATCAATTCACATTTAGTTAAAGGAGTTGACACTTGGTGAATTAATGGAGGGTGCATATCTTTGAATTAATGGTGTATTTATTGTCGTAAATTTTGCCTTAGGTTGAATCATACACTTGGAAAAGGGGAACCTTATAGCTGGTGGTTGTATGTCATCAAGTCACGTGCAAATCCCCTTCAAATCTGAAAGCTCGATTAGTCAAAACAATGTAGTTTTAACATGTGCATGATAATGTGATAAAATTAGAGAAAGATAGTGATTAAGGCTAGGTAATATTGGCACTTACACAATAGTTAGGGAGCACATGCATGGAGAAAAGATGATGTTTGTTATAGTCAACATGCAGGGTGCCTTTGCTCAGTCAAACTAATTGTGCTATTTTAGGATCAAAATCAAATAGTTCAAGTGTAGTTTTGTTTCAGTGCTATGAAAAGCAAGAGAGGGAACACTCCTAATTTAGTCTTAGAGTTGCACACCTTTAGTTAACTAAAAAAACATTTAAGGCTTAGCTACAGTAGTTGTGGTATGCTTATTTAAGAGATAAAGGCACTAGTTAACTAGTTTTCCTACTTTTAGTTAAGGTGATTAGTCTTTGAAAGGTATGCATACTAGGTTTGATTTGCAGTTAGGAATTAGCTATAGTGGCAGTTAAGGGACCAATCAAATGAGTTCTCACAAACAGTTTCCACTTGATTTTTCATGTGGTTCAAGAATAAAACACATAAATATGAGTTTTCTATAGCAGCCTACATTTATGAGTTTGTGAGAGTGATTTTGAGTAAAATATATTTGGTGATTTATTTTTCTGAATGGTGAAAAATCTTTTCAATAAGCTAAGAACATTATTTGCTATTTGTCATAGCACCAAGTGTGAGTAGAATTAATTCTGCTCCAACTATGGACCTGTTAACACAAAATTTGCCCCAATGTGTATTTGCTAATGATGCATTCATTTAGATTAATGAGATTTAAGAGTTTATGAGTGTGTATATGTCCATAATTTGCTAATGAGGTACCATATCTTACAAGGAGGTTTCTCTTGAATGTTCTGATGAAGTTGATCAAAATACATAGTTTATATGAGTAGTAAATACAACAGTAAGGAAACAGTGACAAACCTCTAATATGAAACATGAAGAGACATTACAACAAATATAATGTTACCACTGTTATGCAAGCCTAGCATGACATAGAGGAATTAATGTATACATTTTATTGGTTCATATTTAGTACATGAGGCATTGGCATACAAAGAATGATGACAGCAAGGACATAATGAGAGGTAACATCATCCTAATTGACAGTTCATGTTGTTGTCTTGTGTATCAAATCAAGGAAGATTCAGGATGATTTCAATCATCATTTCTAGAAAACTTAGTGGAGACATCAGTGAAGCAATGTTGGTAATGATTCGATGATAATTGTTGTCCCTAAAGAAATATATAGGTACTTCATATTGATGGGGTTCACTTTTTGGATTCAAACCCTATTTGGGATATAGATTCAGTTCCATAGAAGAGCTTGTCATAGAATTTGGTACTATGTCGAATTATCAAGATGGTTTGGCCAAAGCTTTGAAAAGGCAATATGAAGGACATAAAAGCTATTATAATTCAGCGGGTACATTTAGATCCTAGTATTTTGACTTATGAAAATTCATCTTTCTTTGGAGGACACTTCACTTAATCATGACATAAAATCAAAGGAACAAAACAATTAAACATATGCCCTGGTCACCGAAGCTTCTGATTCTCTATAATCTAAGGTTACAACCATAGTGGCCACATGCCATTACAACAAAAAGAAACCTAAAGTTTCAATGAAACAATGGTGAACAACACACCCATTGATGTTAAGTAATGTTAGGTGATTCCTACATTCTTGAATATGGTTGCTTTTGATGAAAAAGGTCGTCTAGAGCTATGCTGCGTGGGATCACCCCCCACCCCCTCGCTCCCACTCCTAAAGCTCGCTTCCTTGAAAAGTGAGCTCCAAGTTTTGGGAGCACACTCCCGAGGTGCTCCCTTCCTTTTCTATACTAAAATCTCCTATACTAGATTGATTGTTTGATGACAATGTTATGGTACCTCCCTTCTTTGCCAAACTCCTACAAAGGTTTTTATGGTTGATCAATTGATGATAATGTTATAAGTTGTAACTACTAGATGATTTATGTTACATGGTTTAATCCATGCATTCTATAGCTAATTCAACATCCTACATGTTTTTAGATATAAATCCATCAAAATATATTAAAATATATACTATACAAAAAACGCTCCTGAAACAGGAGCTTTTGAAAATTTCACTTTTTCCTCCCCTCCTGTTCCCTGCTCCCAACAATATAGTTCTAAAGGAATGGGTGTCTAGAAAATCCATTGATAGTACATTTACAACTAATGATCATAAAGAGTTTAATAAGCAATTTGAAGACACCTAGAGTTTACGTTTTCTCACTTCAATCACACAGAAAGAAAGGAGTAAATATCTCCGCCACAAGTTTTCCTCAAATATTGGTTTGGTTACACAATCTTTTACAGTACACTCAGCAAGGTAAACCAATCAAATACAAGGTGTAATTCCTATATTATATGTTTAATAAGTAATATACAGGGCCTATTTTCTCTAGTGGATATTTGGCACTTCAAATTGTAGTTCTTGTAGTAGATTTTTCCGTAGATTGAATCATACACTTGCAAAAGGGGCACCTTATAGTTGGTGGTTGTATGTGAACAAGTCTCATCCAAATCCCCTTGAAATATGGGAGCTTGATCAGTCAAAATAGTGTAGTTTAAACATGTGCATGCTAATGTGATAAAATTAGAGAAAGATAATGATTAAGGCTAGGTAATATTGGCACTTACACAACAGTTCGGGAGCACATGCATGGAGAAAAGATGATGTTTGTTATATTCAACATGCAGGGTTCCTTTACATGCCATGATTACTATAATTTGTGTGCCACTATGATAAATCAACATCCAAAAGTACTATGACAT